>PVKS010017329.1:0-42238 GCA_004027875.1 Aplodontia rufa
TAAAATAATACAAATTTGAACGATGAATGGATAGAAAAGAAGTAACAGGAAAATTAAAAGAATTCTCAGATTCAATAAGAATAGTGAAACAACACATCAAAATCTCTGCAGCAATATGAAGGTAGTTCTAAGAGGAAAGCTCATAGCATTCAGTTCATACTTTAAATGAATAAAAAGATATCAAATAAATAAGCTAGCATTATTTCTCAATGACTCAGAAGAAGAACAAACCAACACCCAAATCAGAAAACAAAATAATTAAAATCAGACCGGAAAATCAATGAAATTGAGATTTAAAAAGCAAATAAAAGGCTTATGAAACAAAGAGCTAATTTTATGAGATGATATAAAATTGATATACTCTTAGCCAAACTAATCAAACAAAACAGGGAAAATATCTCAAATTATCAAAATTTGATATGAGAAAGGAAATATCATAGACACTATCGAAATCAAGAAAATAAATCATCAGAAACTATTTTGAAAATTTATACTCCAAAAATCTCCAAAACAAATTCCTAAAGACATATGATGTACCCAAATTGAACCAGGAGGATATGAAAACCTAAACAGATCAATATCAAGTAGAGAAATTGAAACAACTATCAAAAGCCTTCCAAAGAAGAAAATACAGAAACCAGATGGATTCTCAGCCAAATTCTACCAGAACTTTAAAGAACTATTACTTATTCTTCTCAAATTATTTCATGAAATAGAAAATGAAGCAACACTGCCAAATTCATACTACAAAGCCAGTATCACCCTGATTTAAAAAAAAGCAAAGAAAGACACATCAAGGAAAGAAAGCTTCAGATCAATATCCTCAATGAACACGGATGCAAAATGTCTTAATAAAATATCATCAGACCACATACAAAAACACATTGAGAAGAATGCATCATGATCAAATGTGCTTTATCCCAGGGATGCAAAATTGGTTCAACATAGAGAATCAATAAATGTAATCCACCACATAAATAGACTTGATAACAAGAATCACACGATCATCTCAATAGATGTAGCAAAAGCATTTGACAAAGTATAATACCCATTCTTGGTTAAAACACTAGAGAAACTAGGGTAGAAGAAACTTACCTCAACGTTGTAAAGGCTATATATGACAAATCTAAGGCCAACATTATACTGAATGGAGAAAAATTCAAGGAATTTACTTTAAAAATGAGAAAAGACAAGGATGCCCAGTTTCACTCCTCCTATTCAAGATAGACCTTGAAACACTAGTCAGATAAATTACACAAGGGAAGGAAATGAAAGGTATACAAATAGGAAAAGAACAGCTTATGTAATCTGTTTGCTGTAGATATGATTATATAATCAGAAGACCCTAAAACTCCACCAAAAGACTTCTAGAGCTTACAAATGAATTCCTAAAAATAGTAGGATATAAGACAAAAACTTATAAATCAATCTATTTCTATAATTCAATGAGGATTATGCCACAAAAATTAGGAAAACTATCTCATTCACAATACACACACACTCCCCCCATCTGGGAATCGAATTAACAAATGAAGTGAAGGACTTCTACAATGAAAACTATAGGACACCAAAGAAAATAATTGAAGAAGACCTTAGAAGATGGAAAGACCTCCCGTATTCTTGGATAGGCAAATTAATATAGTCCAAATGGCCATACTGCCAAAAGCACCATACAGATTCCAAAGCACCATACAGTTCCCATAAAATTCCAATGACATTCATCACAGAACTGGAAAAAGCAGTTATGAAATTCATCTGGGAATATATGAGATCTGGAATAGCCAAAGCAATCCTTAGTGAGAAAAGTGAAGCAGGAAGCATCTCAGTACCATACTGCAAATTATACTACAAAGCCGTAGTAACAAAAACAACATGACCACCGAAACAGGCATGAACACTAATGGAATAAAATAGAAAACACAGATACAAACTCACATAAATACAGTTATCTCATACTGGATAGTGGTGCAAAAAGTGTGTCGAATAAATGAGAGCTTTTAAAACAAATGCTGTTAGGAAATCCATGTGTACAAGAATAACCCCTATCTCTCACCCTGCACAAAAGTCAATTCAAAGTGGATAAAAGACCTAATAATTAGACCAGAAACCCTGTAACTGGTATAATAAATGTAGGTCTAACACTTCAACATGTCATCTCAGAAACTGACTTCCCTAACAAGACTCCTAAAGTGCAAGAAGAAAAATAAAAATCAATAAATGGAATAGTATCAAATCAAGGAGATTCTTCACAGCAAAGGAAACAAGTAAGAGTGTGAAGAGAGAGTCTACAAAAATGGGGAAAAACTCTTTACCAACTGCTCCTCAGGAAATTAGTCTCCAGAATGTACAAAGAATGCAAAAAACTTAGCACTAAAACCTCCAAATAGCCCAATAAATAAAGGGAAAAGGAATTAAACTAACAAAAATAAATACAAATGGTCAACAAATTAATGAAATTCAACATCTCTACCAATTACAGACATGCACATTAAAACCACACTTAGATTCCATCTCACTCCATTCAGAATGGCAATTATCAAGAGTACAAGTAACAATTAACATTGGTAAGGATGTGGGGAAAAGGGTACACTCAAACATTTTTGGTGGGACTGCAAATAAGTGCCACTACTCTGGAAAATAGTATGTATATTCCTCTAAAACCCAGGAATGGTGTCACTATATGACCTAGCTATCCCATTCCTTAGTATACATCCAAAAGATTTGAAATAAGCACACTACAGTGATGCAAACACATCAATGCTTATAGCAGCACAATTCAATATAGCCAAGCTATGGAGTCAGCCTAGGTGTCCTTGAACAGATGAATGGATTAAGAAAATGTGGTATAAAGACACAATGGAGTATTCCTCAGCCATAAAGAAGAATGATTTTTTGAAATTTCTCAGAAAATGGATGGAATTGCAGATGCTATGCTATGCAAAATAAGCTACTCCCTATATATCAAACTTTGAATATTTTCTCTTATACACAGAAGTTAATCCAAAATAAGTGGGGGTAATAAAAATAATAAAAGAATGGTTAGTGGAGTAAAGTTGATTGAAGGGGAGAGGAGTGAATCTTGCCATCATATATATCCACAAGAACTAATTGAAAAATCTATAAGTAAATAGCAGAAAGATCAGTAGACTAGAGGGAATAGAATTTTTGAGGTGCAGGGGAAGAAATGTGGAATTACAGGGATTTGAATTATAACAAATTATGATCCATGCTTTTGGGAAAATGAATCCTAAAGTTATGTATCACTGAAAAGAACCAACAAAAAAAGAGCTATGGAAAGCAGTGTGGAGAATCCTCAAAAAACTAGGGATGAGCCCACCATACGATCCTGCTATTACACTCCTGGGTATTTTTCCTGGGGATTTAGAACCAGCTCATTATAATGACACAGCAATATCTATGTTCATAGCAGCTCAATTTACAATTGCTAGATTATGGAAACAACCCAGATGTCCCTCACTGGATGAATGGATCCAAAAACTATGGTACATTTATACCATGGAATTTCACACAGCAATTAGAAACAATGATATTCCAGCCTTTGAAGGTAAATGGATGGCTATGGAAGAAATTATGCTGAGTAAAATCAGCTTAACCCAGAGAACCAAGGTTCGAATGTCTCCACTCATCTGTGGAGACTGGAATTAGACCCTGGCCACTGAGAGAGGTGGTCTAGTATCATGTGTTAAATCCAGGTAAGGTGTGATGTTATAAAACCTAATACTTTTTTACAGATATTGTGGGAGGGGGAAGGGAGGGATAAGGGTGGATAATTGGGGGGGCACTCCTGAGGGTAATTCTAATATCTGGAATATATACACATTTTATATTATTTTGTTAAAAACTTGTATGGTTGTTCTATAATAAATTTCTCAATAAAAATTAATTAATTAATTAATTAAAAAAAGAGCTATGGGATATTAATGGCATAGGGCCTAATAGGTAATGGGGACATTGGGTACATGGTGACATGGGAATGAAGGTGCTCCTGGGAAGGGAGAGGGAGAATCAAACATTGGATGGTAAAACTCACAGATTTACTGCATCTGAGGCGTTCATACATACATGACATGGGGAGCTGTGAATTTGCAAGGTTAGGATGTCCTCCTTTAAGTGGTGGCGAAAAACAGGCCTACTGTGTCAATAAAAATGGGTGAGTCTGGGGAGTGTTATTGGTCCTTGGAGAGAGAAAAATTAGACACCTAAGGGAGCTGGTGAAGGAAGTGGGGGGAGAGCATTCGGGTGTCCATAAGAAAATGAATAGCAAGAGAAACATTAAACAAACACAGTTAAGAGGTGTACACTTCTAAATTTCAAGAACTGTTATGGGACTTCAGATTCTACAACCATGTGGTTAAGTGGAGGACATGCAAAGACCCCAGTGAAACTAAGAAAAGTGTCTTGATTTAGGACCATGCACCCATTAATGGAATTAGAAGGCAAAGAAGTATGTGGCAGGCATATAAACTCAGAAGTTTCAATAAGTAATATACATGTATACGCACATTTCTATCTATAGCTTGGGGGTATTACAAAGAAGACATGAGATCAGGGAACAGGTGAAGGAGGGGAGATCCTGGACTAGGATGGGGCTTAACTTATTTTGTCAATATCTATGTATTATTCATGAATATGTAATAACGTATCTCTCCAATAGGTAAGACCGTGTGAAAGAAATGAAAACAAACAGAGAAACAACAATAACAACAACAAAACCCATCCCAATTAGTCAGGCATGGTGAAAAACACCTGTAATCCAGCAGCTTCGGAAGCTCATAGAGGAGGTATGCAAGTTCAACATCAGCTTCAGCAATTTAGCAAGACTCTAAGCAACTTAGTGAGACCCTGTGTCAAAGGTAAAAAATAAAATACACTGGGGATGTGACTCAGTGATTAAGCACCACTGGGACCAGAAACAAAACAAAACAACAACCCCCCCCAAAACCAGAAAACACATAAATAGTAGACCACTTTGAAGACAAATATTCAGTTCTTGAAGAAAAAGTATATGATCTGAAAAATAAAGTAGAGAATAAAGAAAAGATTTTAAAAGACCATGACAAGGATAGTCCTGAAATCTGGGATAATATTGAGAACAAATATTAGAATCATTGGCCTATATACAGAGGCACTAAATACAAGCCAAATGAATGCCCAAACTTTCCAATGAAATAATCCTGAAATTTTCCTAAGTCTTAGGAATAAGATGGAATTCCAAATGCAGTATGCACATGGAACTCCAAATAAATAAGATTTAAAAAAATCCTCTCCAAGACAGACACATTAAAATGAAAATGCCTAATATACAGAATAAATACAAAGTTTTAAAAGTCAGAAGAGAAAAATGGCTGGCCATGTTTAGAGGTAAGCCAACATGAATGGGGAACTCCTCCACGCAGGAGAATTAGCATGTTGGCAACAATCAAATGCCTAAGAATCAAGTCTGTGTGTCGTACATACCCTGCACCCAGTGAAGTAAAGGACCAAGAAATGGAGGAGAAGAGAGGAACTGCCCAGAACTCCAACTGCAGTCTGGGACAGGAAGATGATTCCTACAGCCATAGCACAGGCTGCCATCCAGCCAGTTCCGTGCTGTTCAAACCAGAGGGTCCTACAGGGGAAAAGGAGGCCTGAGCTACACATAACCTGACAACCAAATCCAGCATTCCGCGCTCTGCAGAGTTCTCACTGTTAATATTTGCTTCAGGGTCTTCTTAATGAGGCTTGCATAAAGTGTGTGTGAATCTCTGCTGTTGTCCTAAGCCAACGTGTTATAAGAGTATGGGGTAGAAAGAAAATATTCACTAATGGAGGAAGATACTCATATTAGTTAATTAACACCTATGTTAAGTATAACTTTTTCCAGGAAGCAAGATTTATGAAGGATTTATTAATAGGGAGCACCCATGTGAGCTGGAATAGGTTCTGCCTGAAAACGTGTGCATTTGAAATTGAAATATCAGATTTTCTGCTGTCATTTGAATGGACATTGTTATGCTTTGAATGTGAGGTGTCCCCCAAAGCCCACCATGTGACAATGCAGTAGGGTTGAGGTGAAATGATTGGATTATAAAAAAAACCTTGACCTGATCAGTGAGTTAGGGATTAAGTGGCAACCAGAGCCAGTGAGGGTGTGGATGGAGGAGTTGGGTCACTGGAGGCACACCTTTGGATATATATTTTGCATCTGGCATGGAGTCTCTCTCCCCCTCTCTGCTTCCTGTCAATGGCTTGAGCCACTTCCCTCTGCCGCATTCTTGCACCAGGATGTTCAGACTCTTCTTGATCCCTGAGGAAAGGAGCCAGCTTTCTTTGGATTGTCACCTCTGAAATCATGAGCCCCTAAATAAACTTTTCCTCCTAAAACAGTTTTTTTGGGGGGGATCTTTAAGTCACAGCAGTGGAAAAGGTGACTAAAACTGAAAATGGTACTGAGAAGTGGGGCTCTTCCTGTGACTAACCTGACCATGTGCTCCAGATTTTTTGAAGCTTTTTGAAATTTGTGGGAGGAATTTTGAGATATTTAATCTTGCAAACTGGAAATACTTTATATTATTGTAAGCAGAACTTAATGGGTGATTCTGGTAGGAGCCCAGAAAACCAAACTGCTGTTAGAACTGTGCAAAGTAAAGACAGAGCTCAAGAGACTTCAGAGGAGGAGGAGGACTCTGCTGGAAATCGCACTAGAGGCCATTCATACTACGTTATGGCTAAGAAGTTGACTGCATTTTGTCTGTGTCCCTAAACTTTCCGTGAGCCTGATTTTAAAAATGATGGACTTCTTATTCTGGCAGAAGAAATATCTGGGCAGCATAAAATTCAGGTGGTGGCATGGGTATTGCAGGAAGCTTTTAGCCTAGTTTATGATGATATTCAGGAGCAGAACGCAGAGCGGAAAGATTTTAAAAACTTGGGCTTGAAATGTGAGAGTAAAACTAGACCTAACGAAGTTGCAGTTGTTGAAGACATTACTCCCAGGTGTATCATCATATTATCTTGTTGAGAATTTTCTTCATTTTAGCAAATGCAACATGTGGTCTAGGAATCTGAGAGTGGACCATGCTATTAGTTTACCAAGGGCATGTAGGAAATCTTCATTACTTGCTCAAGTTCTGAAACAGCTCATGCTGGAAACAATAATGATTATGCTCACTTTTCCATACTTGTTGCTTACCAAATTAAGAGGCAAATAGGTTCACTACAATCATAGACCATTGATGCTTTCAAGATGGGCAAAACTGTGGCTGGAGCAATGGTTCAGCAGTTGCGGTACTTGCCTAGCATGTATGAGGATGCGGGTTCAAATCCCAGCACCATGTACATAACAAAGTGTCAGAGCAATGAAAGCCACATGAAAAAAAAAACTAAATAAAATTGATTCTCTCTATCACTGTCCCTTTCTATCTCTAAAAATTAAAAAAAAAAATGGGCAAAATTGCTGTGCCCATTAGCTGCAAAAACCCAGAGTTAGAGAAAAATTTCTACTCAAAAAATGATCATGAGATCACATTCTATACAGGAATAGAGGATTCCTGTAAACTCTTCCTACTCTGTAAAACAAGCATGGAGACATTACATTTCTGACTGGAAATTTTGAAGATGTATGCTAGGATTTTTGGATGTGGACTCTGTGAGCTCCTCTCCCCTCAGATCTGCAATGATCATTGTGCCTGCAGCACCAAGACTTAGGGAGCTGAGGGCATTTTAGAAAACTTCCCAGGTGACACATCTTAAAAACATTATAAATTTCTTGCTAGATACTGTCCAATGTTATGTGGGAGTTTTTGGAGAGGCTCCTACTTATCCCTGATCTCTAGAGGTGGATGGTGTTCCACATGAATGTGGCAGGAAATATTGAGTTCCATCCTGTGAAGGATTGGCGGTCAGCTATGCACATCCCATTGTATTCTTTGCTTCCCTGAGAAATTCTCTACCTGAAAAGCAATGTTATGGTTTTAATATAAGTTGTCTCTCAATATCTTCTGTCAATGCAGGAATGTTCAGAGGTAAAAGAGCTGGATTGTGTGACCTGTGACCTAATCAGTATATACCAGTTTGAAAGTACTGACTGGGTAGGAACGGTAGAGAGGTGAGCCATGCCAGGAAGAGATGGGACTGAGAATGCCCTGGAAGGGTACATATTCCTGTGGCTCCTTCCTCCTCTCATTCCTGTCTTGTGTCTTATTCCTGACCCTGACATGAACTGAGCAGAATTTCTCCATTGGGCCCTTCCCACGTGCAGTACTGCCTCAATTTGGGTCCTGAGCTGTGGAGTAGGCAGTCTGTGGACTGAGAAATCTGAAAATGTGAATCCAAAATGAATTTTGCGACCTCTAACTTGCTCTTGTCGGGTGTTTGGGTCACAGCAGCAAAATAAGATAAGTTTAACAGGTAGTCAGTTACTACTATTCCTCTCCCTAAGTAGCACCTGCGTATGAGCTAACAGTAGTGAAAGGGTATGAGATAAAATACCTGGGAAGGATTATCAAAACAAAACAAGTCAAAGAAGGCGATGCTCATAACTTATCTCTGAAGCGTTAGACTCTTTAATCAGAAGATGTAGGTTGTCAGCTTGGATTAAAAAATAAGACCCAGCAACATGCTGCTGGCAAGAGACACACCTCACAGGCAAAAACACACACAGACTGAAGGTGACGTGCACATAGCTCTCATAAGCTGGTACTACAATTCTCACATCGGATAAGGTGAACTTCAAACCAAAATTAATCAGAAGAGACAAAGAAGATCATTTCATACTACTCGAGAGAACAGAGAACCAAGATATAACCATCATAAATATATATGCTGCAAACAATGGAGTGTTGATATACATAAAAGAAACCCTTCTCAAAATCAAGAACCAAACTGACCACAGTGCAGTTATTCTGGGGGACTTTATAACAACTCTTTCATCACTGGATAGATTATCTAAGCAAAAACTGAGTAAAGGGGCTGGAGAGGTGGCTCAGCAGTTAAGGTGCTTGCCTGGCATGCACAGGGACCCAAGTTCAAATCCCAGCACCACATACACAACTAAGTGTTGGAGCAAGGAAGGCCAGATAAAACTAAATAAAGTTGTTTCTTTCTCTCTCTCTCTCTCCCCGAATCCTCTTTGTTAAAAAAAAAAAAAAAACTAAGTAAAGATGCTACAGAGCTAAACCATACAGTTAATAGTTTGAATCTAATGGACATTTTTGGAATGTTTCATCCATCAACATCTGAATATACTTTCTTCTCAGTGGCACATGGAGCATTCTCTAAAACAGATCATATTCCAGGGCATGAAGCAAATCTTAGCAAGTGCAAAAAATATAGATAATACCTGCATCAGAATTAAGAGATCAATGATGCTATCCCAGTCCAGACTTAAGGCCTAGAAACTCCCTGAAGAATGGCTGGGCAGAGTCCCCTTTGGAAGAGTGAAGGAGCTGGAATCTGATGTCCTCAGAAGATCACAGAAGCAATCAAGAATCCATGCAAGAAGAATTGGATTTGCATTTCCTGCTGCTTCTTTGTTTTTCTGGCTTTTATTCCATCTATGCCTCCAACCTATCAGATGGTGCTGCCCACACTTAGGGTGGGTCTCTGCTTCAGTTTGTTCTCCCATATGCCAGTCATTCCCTAGAAACACCCTCATTGACATGCACACAAGACTCTTTTTTTTTTTTTAAGAGGGGACAGTGTGGGCTGGAGTGGTGGCTCAGTGGTTTTGGCGCTTGCCTGGCAAGCATGAGGACCCGGGTTCACCCCAGCACCACATACACAACTAAGTGTTGGAGCACACAGTGAGAGAGATAGAGAGAATCAATTTTTATTTAGTTTTTCACATGGCTTTCATTGCTCTGAGACTTCGTTGTGTATGTGGTGCTGGGGTTTGAACTTGCGCACTTGCACATGCCAGGCAAGCGCTGTAAGCGCTGAGCCACCGCTCCAGTCCTGCACATAAAACTCTTAATCTTAGGCACTTCTTAATTTCAGGCATGTCTAATCTACTCAAGTTGATAATCCAGATTAACAATTGCAAGTATATACATAAAAAAATACAGTCCACATGTTAAAGGACAAGAATATCAAGAATATAAAAAAGTAGATTTGATGCTCAAGTATTCACCGCTGCTTTAACTAGTATTCTCTTTAAACCAGCAAAGCACATGGGCTACTGGTTTAGTCACCTTTTCGTTGGTGTGATCAAAGGACTTGATAAGAACAATTATTGGAGGAAAATGTTTATATAAGGGCTCATATTTTCAGAAGTCACAGTCCATGGAAAGCCTGCTCCATTCCTTCAGGCTTGGGGTATGGCAGAATGTCATGGTGCCAGGCATGTCTTGAGTAAGCAGAGAGCTCAAGGTGTCACATCAGGAAGCAGAGCAGAGAGCAAAACTCTACGCCAGATACAGAATATATATGTCAAATGACCCACCTCCTCCAATCACATCTACCAGCCTACGGCTGCCATTTAATCCTTACAAGGGGATTAACTCAATGATAGGGTTAAGGCTTTTATAACCCAATCATTTCACCCCAGTCTTCCCAATTGTCACATGTGAGTCTTCCCAATTGTCACCTCACATTCAAACCATAACAGCTACCTATAATTTTCCAGAAAATTATTGGCTTATGGTTAATAAATTTAATCCAAATGGTATGCATGCACACATGCTCATATTCACAAACAAATGTATAGACATCCACATGTATGTAAGTACAAGTATATGTAGATAAACCATGATTTACAAGTGATATGAGTGAGCATAATTGTTCCTACAATGCTTTGTGTGTAAAGAATAGGAAATTGTGCAAAATCTCACAGCTTACATGTTCATTATTATATAGGAATTTTCTGTTCTGTATAAAGGCAAAGAATATCCTGGGTGCATTGGAGTCTATCCTCATGAAGAGAAAGAGGCCAACAGGTGGGAAACACCCAGAAAAATGACAGTTGTATTCACCAGAACCAAGATAGGATTATAACTAAAACATATAAAACCTTGACAGGTACAGGAAAGCTTGTAAAAATAGAAAAAGTGGCTCATCAGAAGGATGGTTTGTGTGGCTGTGGACTGGGGAGGAGCTGGGGAAACTGGTCTTATAAATGTACTGCATTCTCTGCTTGTGCCTGTAAAAATGAACACCATGGAGCTGCGGACCCAGAGCATGTCCCCTCTGCCACAGGATATCTGGGAATGTCAGCAAGTCTGCAAGCAGAGGGCCTGTTGTTTTGTCACGATGAATAATAGAATAGTATCCATCATCCTTTAGTCTTGTGATGGTTTTATTTCTCCTGTTTCCAACCACGTACATAAAATTAGTCACATTCACAACAAAGGACATAAGCTAGCATAGGAATATGGATGGGGCAAGGACCTGGGAGCTTTCACTTTAAGCTGTGCCCACCTAAAGTTCCTTGGACGAATCTGAATGCCTCGGAAGACACTCAGGGGGCATATTCAGAGAGAAAAAAAATTCTTCTCAAGCAATCACGATTCAGACATTCTGTACAAGTCTAGGGGATTCTGGAAAATCCTTCCTACTCTACACACCTAAGTGGGAAGTTTCACAGGACAAACTCTGGAAATAATAAAACTTGGTTAGAATTCCTGTAAAGAAAATTGAGAAGCTCACTAATTTTAATTAGCCTTGAAAATTATATTTCATCTTCACACGGACTAAACCATATCAATCACTGTCAGTAAAGATCACATTTAGTAAACTAGGAGCCATCAGAGATTGAGGCTGGAGCTGTTACTCCATTTATCTCTACTTTTCTGAGTTGATTCTTCAGTAGTTGATCTACTTCCTGTGTGCCTCTAGCATACTCAAGCATTCATTCCAGAATTCCCTCTTCTGATGAGATCACTTACACAGACTCTTGAAATGGATTTTCCCTCACAGAGTGTGCATCTGAAACTGATGTTGGAAACATTTGCCAGGTTATTTTTCTTTTCCAGGGTGGTGTTCTGTATGTGAAGGCCTTTGTGACGTGCATATGTGTCTCAGAGAGGCAGTCAGCTCCTGAGATACAGGTCTGAGAGTCTGTGACCTCCTCTCCCCTTGGACCTGCACTTATCATTGTGCCTGAAGCAGCAATGGGCTTGAGGATCTGAGGACATTCCTGAAAACTTTTCCCCAGGTGACACTTTTCAAGAATTTTAAAGTTTCTTGGTGGCATCTATTAAGGAGAAATCAGAGTGTTTGAGGAGACTCTTACTTATACTTGTCCTTGGAGTCACAGTGGGTCTCACTTGTGGGCAGGAAAAAATTAGTTCTATCATGTAAAGGACTGGCATTGAGCTATGCTTATCCCATTGTATTACTTACTTCCCTGAGAATCTTTCTATACTAAATCTAATTGCTTCTTGCTTATTTCCTTGAGAGACACTATTGTTTAAGCTATTATGATAGTCCTGAAATGAGACAAAGTACGTGGGAAGGATATTAAAACAGGAACATAAATGAAGAATGTGATGTTAATAATTCACCTTGAAAGTCATTGGACTCATATGCACAAATGCAAATCAATTAAAGTGAAGTCATTTCACAATTCAATGCTACTTTCTTATTACAATTATGTGGATAAACTATTATATTCTCATCACAACCATTATTGATAGGAGATAAAAACAGAACAATATCTTTTCAAGAACAAGTATATTATAAAAGGCTCCCATACACATGACAACAACAAAATCAGATGTTTTGACAGACTGAAGTTAATATTTCTGTAGCTCTCAAACATGCTGGAACGGTAACATTAAATCAGCATCCCATGTGGTGACTAATGAAAAGGAGTCTATTCTATCCTTTGAATTCCCACCATCCCTGCAAATACAATATTTACAGGAAATCATCTCAATAATTGCTATAAATTTTGCTATCCAGGTCAAGTCTTATACTATGAAATCAGGTGTGTTTTGGTCAGTGTCATGACATGGGTGTTTGAAAGATGTGAAAAGAGATGACAAAGGGAAAGTGAGACATGTGCATAAGACAGTGGAGATGCCTGCAACTCTAGTGAGTCACTTGACCTCTGGATCAGGAGTATTGAGAGAATGATAGAGATTGGGAAGTCAACTAATGCACATTCTGAAAAGAGGAGGGTCTTTGGAGAGTCCAGAAAGCCAATTAATATATGAGAAAATGTACATCAATAGCAATGAGAGAAATGCAAATCAAAACTTCACTGAGATTCGATCTCACTCCTGTCAGAGTGGCAAAAATGAAGAATACAAACAATAACAGATGCTGAAGGGGTTGTGGGGAGAAAGGAACACTAACACACTGTTGGTGAGACTGCAAACTTATACAGCCACTCTGGAAAGCAATGTGGAGACTTCCCAAAAAACTAGAGTTGGAACCACCTTATAACCTAGCTGTCTCACTCCTGGGTATTTTCCCAAAAGTACTAGAATTGGCATACTACAGAGACACAGCTACATCATTATTTATAGTAGTTCAATTTACAATAGCTAAACTATGGAACCAACTGATCCTCACTGGATGAGTAGATTCAATATATATATAATGGAATTCTACTCTGCTATTAGAGAGAATGATATCATGGCATTTGTAGCCAAACGGATGGAGATGGAAAAATTATGCTGAGTGATATATCCCAAACTCAGAGATTTAAGGGCTGAATGTTTTCTCTCAAATGTGGAAGCTAGAGGAAAACCTAAGACAGGATGAAAGTTTGTTAAGTTTAAGTAATAAACTCACCACAGTTGAAATTTCACATAAACTGGGGGAACCATAACTATGAAGGTGGGGGGAGAAGGGAGGGAGGCACAGAGAGAAGAATAAGGGGAGTTATTAATGCAACTGGGAACTCTCGACTCCCATGAGAAGCCCAGCTATACACAGGCAGGCAGAGAAACTAAAAAATTTCAAAAATTAATATGCATGCATATGCTATTTCCATCTCTAACATGGGGGTTTAGAGGAGACATGAGGGTGGAGAGTGGATGAAGGCAGGAGATCGTGGACTAGGATTGGCCTTAACTTACTTTGTCAATATCCATGTATGCATGAATATGTAACAATGATTCCCTCCAATATGTAAGACTGTGTCAAACAAATGAAAATAAAATAAAAAATGAAAAAAGCCCCACAAAGAATAAAAGACAATAGTTCTTTTAATGCAATTGTATCAGTCCTCCCCAATGCACGGGGAGTTATAAAGAAAGTGTTTTTATATAGGACACTATGATATACAAGATTGTGTATCATAGTGTCTATCTGAG
Organism: Aplodontia rufa; assembly: GCA_004027875.1. NCBI lineage: Eukaryota > Metazoa > Chordata > Mammalia > Rodentia > Aplodontiidae > Aplodontia > Aplodontia rufa. The sequence continues at coordinate 14,262 of PVKS010017329.1, forward strand.
AGTCTATCTGAGACCCATGTGTTTTTTTTATGATTATTATGAACTACTGCTCAAACTCCCCCTTCCAGAATTTGCAATTAATCACTTTCAGCCTGGCAACTTGATTTTAAACCATACCTGGAAAGAAGACAAGTTTCAGATAAGTGGAAAGAATCTTACAAAGTGCCCCAGATCCCTGGGATGGCTATGGAAACTACTAAAAGGGAGAACTCTATTACCATGTGCAATTTCCAACTCATGAATTTAATATATCTAGGCTGGATGACGAAAATGATACCGGAAGGCATAAAAAGGAGAAAAAGGGGGAGATTCATAAGAAATAGAAAGTTTGATGGCTCATTTGTAGAGTATAGCTTTTTTTTTTTTAAGAGAGAAGGCCAGTGAGAGAGAAAGAGAGAAGCAATTTTTATTTAGTCTTTCATGTGACCTTTGTTGTTCCAATGCTTTGTTGTGTACATGGTGCTGGGGTTTGAACTTGCATATTTGTGCATGCCAGGCAAGCTCCGTAACCGCCAAGTCACTGCTCCAGCCTCTAGAGTATAGCTTTAAATATATCTGGTTATAGTTATTTTGTATTATACCCCTTCCCTTTGCCAATCATGTACAATGTAGCAATGAGCTTCTCCTAGCAGGGCAAAGTGCAGTTCTGCAACCAGTTAGAGATATAAGCATGTGGACTGCCCACCTAGGTGTCATTGTTACCGGGTTCTGTAGTACACCTTTCTGTCAGAAGCAAAGCTTGCCTTGCCTGCCCACTTCCAAAGGCATTCTTACTATCTTAGGGTGCCTTGGAATCTCTAACCATAAAGGCAGAGAGAGACAGAAACAAGCATTGTAAAAGACAGAGAGAGATGCTGATATGATAGGAATCTAGACATATGAATAGGTTAGGTCCAGAAATTGGATTTTCCTCATTCCACAAATTTACTTTTTCTGTTTTTTTTATTGAGAAATTTATCTGTTGAACAATCATATAAGTTTTTAATGAAATAATATCATATGAATATATATTCTAAAGATTAGATTTACCCCCAAGAGTGCCCCCCAATTACCCACCCTTATCCCTCCCCTCCCCTTCCCAAAACATTTCTAAAAATGTATTAGGTTGTATAACATTACAACTTATCCAGATTTAACACACAATGATAGACCTCCATTCTCAATGGCCAGGGTCTAGTTCCTGCCTCCACAGATGAGTGAAGACATCTGATCCTTGGTTCTCCGGCTATGCTGTTTTTATTTTTGTTGTTGGTGGTGGTGTCTGTCATGCAACAGATGGGGATGAAGATGAGGGGTAAACTGCAGGTCTTTTCAAGTATCTTGTAAAAATGTGCTTTCCCCTGCGAATGCACAGTGATGTTTTAAATTCCATGTGATGTGCATGTGCTCTTGAATGTCCTAGATCTCAAATGACTGACTGCAGAAATGGAGAATGGAAGGGAAAAAAGAAAAAAGTTAATAATAATAATAAAAAAGAAACAAGAGGCAGTGGTCTTTTGTTTTGCAGGGTAGACTGAGAAGTGGCTTCTGCTGAGGGTAGAGTGTGCCTTGGCTGCCTGATTCTGTTTGTATCTCCATGATTAAATGTTCCAATTGGGATTCACAGCACACTTTTCTGTTTTATGAGCAGAGACCATATAGTCCTCCGAATCTTCGGCAAGGTGTGGGCAGGCTGTTGCAGCAACCCTTAAACAGGGCTGTGTGATCTGGGTTGGGGATGGGCTGGTACTAATGTGCTGGGAGCTGAAAATGTCTGAAATGAACTTCAAAATTCCACTCAACTCTGCTCCTGGAGTTTCTAACCTTCAGTGTAGTGCAGACAGATTCTGGAGAACCATTACATCACGTAGCTGTGATGGCACAATCACTGTCTATGGGGAAACAGAGTCCTGGTGCTTCTTATTCACAATCTTCCCAGGATTGTCTCCTACCAAGGACTTTAGACTCTATGACGAGCCTTGATTGGGTGGTGCCCAATCATTGATAAGACTGAGTGACCAGAAGTGGAGGATGAGGAGTAGGAGAGTGAACATGAATGTCAGCTCAGAGGGAAGTGACAGTTTGGGTGAGACAATGATATGTGAGAGGTGAATGATAGGTGAGCCCTCCATGTATTCCAGACAGAATATAGAGAATCACTCCATCACACAATCATTACAAAGTGTGTCAACCAGGAGAGAAGGCAGGAGTGTGAGAGTGGATGTGAAATTCAGCTCAGAAGGGAAGTGATGGTAGTTTGGGTGAGGCAGTGATAGGTGAAATAAACTCATCAAATCAACATTTCCAGAAGATACTGAAATTTATTTCTTGCTTTATAAAAAGACCTAATTCCCTACCAGCAAGTATAACAAATTTAATTTGAATGGACCAATTGTGTCAATTTTGGAAGTAAAATTGTTGTTTTGGAAGAAAATAAAAATAATATGTCAGAGGATTTATGATAGAGAAGCATGTTTACCAGAAGAAGTGTCATAAAGGAAAGGGAACACATCAAATTTGTATGTAGAAAAGGAGCCCTGGGCAGTGCTCTGAGGTCCAGTTCCCAGCAGCTGCCCTTCCATAGGAGGCCCTCACACACACTACAGGCTGCATGCTATTCTAAGCTCTGGGACTATTGGGGGACTCCTGAACCCCAAGAAATTCAATGGGGCACAGCTGGAGCTGCACTCCATGTATCCTCCCAGCAGGCCAGCACAGTAGTTTCCACATTCTTTATCTCCTTGCATCAAGGAAGTTCTCCATACACATTGGGAAGAGGAGGACCAGCAGGGTGTTAGTCTTTGAGGAAACAGGCTAGAGAAGATGCTCACCTGGATTGGGCCATGTGCTTTCCTGCAGCCTCTGGGAAAAGAGTAGGTGACCTACAACATGTGATGCAGAGAACCTGGTAGATAATGTGTTCTGGCTGATATCTCTGGACCTAAAGATCACAGTGCTCAAACAACCTCCAGAATTTTGTTTTTAAAGTTATCTTCAAATATGAAAAGCTGGTTTTGAGAAATTATTCACAAGCCTGTTGTTTGAAATACTGAAAATATTTCAGACATTCTTGACAATAATTCATTGTCCTTGTTTAATTGTAAGTTAGAAGATTCACAGTAGCTGCATTTCACATTTGCATGCCTGTGTAAATACAACATAGGAATTTGTTCCTGTTCCAAAATAGCAAAATGGGGAATGAAATCTCCCTTAATTAATCAAGTATCTGGTACAGCAAGAGAAAGGAGCTCCCTCCCCACCACCATCAAGGCCTCCAGCCCCCGGAGGTATATAGGATACCACAGAGGACCCCACACCAATACCCTACTCACTGCTGCCAAGGCCTCAGTGTCTTGGCACACACCCAAGGAACCTATGCCCAGACTCCACCCATCCAGGCCCAGAATTCTGGCCCTGACCCTGGCAGGTACTCAAGAAACTCCCAAGGACCCCACACCAAGACCACACCTGCCACCCCCCATGCCTCCAGCCCTAGCAGGCATGCAGAACCACCTCAAGGACCCTGTGCAGGGATCCTGTCCTATGACCATGAAGTCCCAGGATTCCAGTCCTGGCCCCAGTCCCAGCAGGCCCACAGAATTCCCTGAGGACACAGTATAAGGAACCTGCCCAGCTATCACACATGCCTGCTAGGTCCAGTTATATTGGACCTGTCCTCACTACCAATAATCCCAGGCAGCATTTAAGTTGGCCTGTTCTGGCATCTTTGGGACCCTATAACCCAGCTAAGCACCCCCAACATTGAGTTTCAACAACCTACTGGGCTGTCCTGCAACCCCACCATGTTCAAGATCTGAGTCCTGAAGCCAAGATCCAAAAGGTACATCAAAAGAAGGCTGCAGCTAGAAGCAGCTTTCTGGAAGAAGGTGGTCATCAGAGAGACGATGTCTGACCTGACTCTTTAACTGGGCAAAGAAGTTGTTCTTGGAGACTGACCTGGCTTCCACATAGGAAAGCTCAATTCAAAGATCCAGAGAAAGACTTAGAAAGATGAAGGATTCAAATTAGAAAAGATTCACCTCAAATCCACAACTCCCCTAACAAGGAGCCCATGTGCAGAGAGCAAGATGAAAACCTAGAAAAAAAATTAAAAGATCTGATTACTAAAAGGAACAATGAGCTAAAAGAAGATTTAATGATGGAACTAATTGAGAAGACTCATGAGATGAAAAACTCTATTATCAAAGAAACAGACATACTGAAAAAGGAAGTAATAGCTAAAATCTGCAATCAATCACATCAGAAGAACAATGGATGAATTTAATAATAGACTAACTTCTATAGAAAACATTATGTGAGCTCTTGATGAAGAACTTCTGACAATGAGGACAGGTTAAGCAAGCTTGAATGCACAGATTTAAAAAAAGAAAAAAAAACCCTACAGAACACAAGCAGAATTTAAAAATATCTGGGACAAAATCAGAAGAACCAGTCTGAAAGTAATTGGGATACAAGAAGAAATTGAATTGCAAACAAATGGCATAAGGAACATTCTCAACCAAATAACTGAAGAAAAAAATTTTACCATTTAGAATATGGTCAGATGTGCTTATCCAGTAATCATATATGACACCAAATAGGCCTAATCAAATGAGAACTTCATAAAAATCATATTTAACAGGTATAACAGGGAAATCCTGGAAATAATTTTGAAAGCTCCACAGTCACTCTGGAAAGCAGTGTGGAGAATCCTTTAAAAATTAGGGAAGTTAGATCATGATGAGTAAAATCAGCTTAACCCAGAGATCTAAGGGTCGATTGTCTCCACTCATCTGTGGAGGTGGGGACTAGACCCTGGACAATGAGAAAGTTGGTCTATTAGCATGTGTTAAATCCAGATAAGATGTAATGTTTTACAACCTAATACTTTTTTTAGAGATATAGTGGGATGGGGAAGGGTGGGATAAGGGAGGGTAATTGGGGGGGCACTCCTGGGGGTAAATGCAATATCCAGAATATATACACATTTTATATTATTTTGTTAAAATCTTGTAAGGTTATTCAAAAATAAAAAAATTAAAAAAAAAGAAAAAGAAAAAAAGTAAAATTCAAAAAAAATTAGGGTTGGATTTTATACCATGGAATTTTACACAGCAATTAGAAACAATGATATTGCAGCCTTTGAAGGTAAATGGATGGCTATGGAAGAAATCATGCTGAGTAAAATCAGCTTAACCCAGAGAACTAATGGTCGATTGTCTCCACTCATCTGTGGAGGTGGGGACTAGACCCTGGATAGTGAGAAAGTTGGTCTATTATCATGTGTTAAACCCAGATAAGATATAATGCTATACAACATAATCCTTTTTTAGAGCTATGGGGGGAAGGGGAAGGGAGGGATAAGGGTGGGTAATTGGGGGGCACTCCTGGGGGTAATTGTAATATCCAGAATCTATACACATTTTATATTATTTTGTTAAAAACTTGTATGGTTGTTCAAAAATAAAAAAAATTTAAAAAACACAATAATCAATAAGTGGGATGACATTAAATTTAAAAGCTTCTGCATAGCAAAGGATTAAATTAACAATGTGAAGAGAGAACCTACAGAATGGGAGAAAATCATGGCCAGTGATGCCTCTGACAGGGAGCTAATGTCCAGAATATACAAAGTACTCAAGAACCTTAATGCTGAAAACACACACACACACACACACACACTCACACACACACACACAATCAATAAATGGGCAAAAGAGGTAAGCAGAAACTTATCAACATAAGAAATGCAAAAGAACAATCATATACGAAAAAATGTTCAGTATAACTAGAATCAGAAAAATACAAATCTGACCTCTCGCCAGTCAGAATGGTAGAGACCAAGAATATAAACAACAGCAAATGCTGTAGCGGGCATGAGGAAGAAGGATCCCTTATGCATTGTTGGTGGGACTGCAAACTAGTACAACCACACTGGAAAACAGTAAAGAGAATCCTCAGAAATTAGGAATGGTACAAATATTCTAGAAATCAGTATGGAGACTTCTCAAAAATTAGGAATAGAACCTCTGTATAACCCAGCTATCCCACTCCTGGATGTTTTCCCAAAAGATAAAAACTTGGCATACTACAGTGAGCCAGCTACATCAATGTTACAGCAGCACAACTGACAATAGCTAAATTATGAAATCAATGGAGATATCTATCATTGCATGCATGGATCAAGAAACTGTGGTATATATACAATGAAATTCTACTCATCCCCCCCCTGCAAAATATAAGATCATGGCATCTGCTGGTAAATGGATAGAGGTGGAAAAAATATTGCTGAGTTAAAATAGACAAATGCAGAAACTTAAGGGGCAAATGTTTTCTCTCATATGTGGAATCTAGAATACAATATAGAAAAGAGAGAAAGAACAATATGTTTAGACAATAGACTCATCAAACATGGATTATCAATTGAACTGGGGGTAAACTTGCAGTCTAGGTGTTGGGTGTTCATTGGAGGGCAGGAGGAGGGTAAAGGAGGGATCTATGATGTGTGCACGTGTGCAAGTGTAACAACGAGCCCCTTCAATTTGTAAAGCTAATGAAAAATAAAATTCTGCTAAAATGCATATGTTTACTATGAACTTTTAAAAAAATATTTAGGGGAAATTAATCCATAACACCAAGCACACACAAAAAAATGTGACATTTTCCTGTAAAGAGAATAGGAGAAAGGTACGTTCTTTTTAAAATTTTGTTGAGAAATTGCGTTCTTGTAAATCATAAATGTGTATGTAGTAACAATGTGATATGCACCTGATCCTAATTCATAATCACATCCCCCACACGCCACATGCTTGACTCTTCTATATTTCTCCCTAAAATATATATCAATGTCTATATATCTATCAATACATATAGATAGATACATACATATATGATTGTTCATTTTATAGGATTGAATGATTGCATAAGTACTATTTGGCTTCTTGGAGGGGTAAAGAGTAAACTATATGGGGCTGGAGCGGTGGCTCCGTGGTTACAGTGCTTGCCCTGCATGCACAAGTACACGGGTTCAAACCCCAGCAACCCACGTATGCAACTAAGTGTCAAAGCAACTTAAGCCATGTGAAAAACTCAATAAAAATTGATTCTCTCTGTCTCTCTCTCACTCTCCTTCTCTCTTTAAAAAAAAAAAGAGTAAACTATATTATTGTGGGGGTTTTTTTTGTTATCTTTTTTAATGTGTCCAGCATCATCTTACATAATGAATGGATTCATTGGTTCACATTTAAGCATGCATACAAATTGACAGAGTTGCTTAAACCTGATCATTGTCCAAGATCTCTCCCCCACCCCCACTCCTCTATCTCATGACACTTCTGTAATTCCCTCAAGTTACAGATAAAAATGAGCATATATATGTAATAATTTAAACATTAAAATTACTGGATAAATATGCTTGCCTGAGTATATTTTTGGTTCTCATGAAATCAAGTGTACTCTACAATATTGAACACTTACTTTTCCCCTCTCTCTCCTCCCTTTCTTTCTCCTCCTCTCCATTCATAGCTGTAGTCCACAGAGCTTATGTGAAACTTCAGATTTGGTGTGTCTACTAAATGGACTTGAGTAACTTTCATCTTATCTTAAGTTTTACTCTAGCTTCCTCATATGACAGAAAACATTCAACCATAAGTCTCTGGCTTGTTTTACGCAACATGCTTCCCCCTCCCCCATTTACCTGAAAAAAACAAAATATTGTTCTTTCTATTATCTGAGTAGAAATACACACACACACACTCACACATGCACACACATACATACACGTATACATATGTATGACAGTTTGGGGAGCTATTTATCCTGTGAAGGGCATCTAGGTTGTTTCCATAATTTTGCTGTTGTAAATGCAGCTGCTCTAAACATTGATGTGGCTGTTTCACTGTAATGAGCTAATTCTAACACTTCCGATAAGCTAATTCTAATACTTACTATTCTGACTGGAGTGAGGTGGAAATTCTGTGTGGTTTTAATTTATTTCTCTGATTAAAAGTGATGTAGAACATTTTCTCAAATAACTTTTGGGTTTTTGAGTTTCCTCTGTTGAGAAGTTTCTGTTAGTTCCATAGCCCATTGATTGGAGTATTTGTATTTTTGTTGTTAAGTTTTTTGAGTTCTTTGTATATTCTGAATACTAGCCCTCTGTCAGAGAGGTATCAAGACATGATTTTCTCCCATTCTGTAGGTTCTCTGTTGACACTCTCTTTTTTAATTCAGAAATTTATTTGTTGAAGAATCACAAATCTTCTAATGAAATAATATATGCATATACATTCTGAAGGTTAGATTTACCCCCAAGAGCACCCCCCAATTACCCACCCTTATCCCTCCCCCTCCCCTTCCCAAAACATCTCTAAAAATGTATTAGGTTGTATAACATTACACCTTATCCGGATTTAAAACATGATACTAGACCTCCTTTCTCAATGGCCAGGGTCTAGTTACAGCCTCCACAGATGAGTGGAGACATTCAGCCCTTGGTTCTCTGGGTTATGCTGATTTCACTTAGCATAATTTCTTTCATAGCCATCCATTTACCTTCAAAGGCAGCAATATCATTGTTTCTAACTGCTGTGTAAAATTCCATGGTATATATGTACCACAGCTTTTTGGATCCATTCATCCACTGAGGGACATGTAGGTTGTTTCCATAATCTACCAATTGTAAATTGAGCTGCTATGAACAAACATATTGCTGTATCACTATAATAAGCTCGAGGCAGAATTAATATGATAAAAATGGCCATTCTAACGAAAGCATTATATAGATTTCATGCTATCGCTATAAAGTTACCTATGTTGTTCTTTACAGACTTAGAAAAAGCAATTCTCAAATTCATTTGGAACAATAAGAAACCTAGAATTGCCAAAACACTAAAAAGCAAGAAAGAGGAAACAGGCGGTTTTGCCATTCCAGATCTAAAACTATACTATAGAGCCATAGTAATAAAGACAGCATGGTACTGGTATTAAGATAGGAAAGAAGACCAATGGAATAGAAGACCCTGAAACAAACCCCCAAATCTTCAAACATCTGATTTTTGACAAAGGGGGACAAAATATAACATGGAGGAGAGACAGCCTCTTCAACAAATGGTGCTGGACAAACTGGTCATCCACTTGCAGAAAGTTGAAATTAGACCCATATCTATCTCCTTGCATGAGAATCAAATCAAAATGGATCAAGGAGCTAGGAATTAAACCAGCTACCTTGCAACTGATGGAAGACAAATTAGGTCCAACACTTCAGCATTTGGCAGTAGGCAAAGACTTTCTCAACATGTCTTCTAAAGTGAAAGAAGTAAAGTAAAAAATCAGCAAATGGGATGCCATAAAGCTAAAAACCTTTTGTACTGCCAAGGAAATAATCAAGAGTGTCAAGAGGTTTCCTATGTAAATGGAGAGAATCATAGTCTATGATTCCTCTGACAGGGGCCTCATATCCAGAATCTACAAAATCCTCAAAAACCTCAACTACAAAAACACTAACAGCCCAATTAATAAATGGGCCAAAGAGCTAAATAGAAACTTCTCAACAGAGGACATTGATCAAGCCAATGAATACATGAGAAAGTGCTCTAAATCACTAGTAATCAGAGAAATGCAAATGAAAACTACATTAAGATATCACCTCACACCAGTCAGAATGGCAAAAATGAAGAAAATAAACCATAATAGATGCTGGAGGGGCTGTGGAGAGATAGGCACACTAACACACTGTTGGTGGAACTGCAGACCAGCACAGCCCCTGTGGAAAGCAGTGTGGTCAATTCTCAAAAAAACAGGATGAGCCCACCATACGATCCTGCTGTTCCACTCCTAGAATCAGATTTGACCTTTCTATGACCCATGTCAGCCTGAAAACTTTCTAAAATTGGCAAAAATAGTGACCCAGAGTCTAAATTGGTCGTAATGTTGTGTGTGCAGTGGCACCAACAAGGGAGACCAGTGGCTATGGGCTTAAAGGTCAGGTAGACCTTTAAGATCAAACCTCCCAGCCAGGGCACAATGACTACTTGAGTCTTCAAAATCTCCATAACTGGTAGATGTTGCATTGCTAGAAGAGGAAACCATTAACCATACTCTTGGGGACCATAGAGTTGTTTGGACTAAAAATTCTTAAATCAGACTACTGGGGCCACAGAATGGTGGGGAAAGAAGACTGAATTCTCTAATCCCTACCAAAATCTCACTGACCTTCAGAATGTATGGACATATCACTGACCCTTGCCACAAGGATTATTATTGGATCTGGGGACAAATGCCAAGAATTGGCAAAGGAGTAGACTGGAGCACATGTCTTAGGGACCACTCACCCATCATTTTTCCTATTCCCTGTTTTGGGAGGTGAGGTCAAGGGAATCCAAGTCTTTCACAAAAGGGAGCTCCACATAGGAAATTGGAAAGAATGAATGACCCCTAAGCAAATAAGTAATTATTATGGAGAGGCCACTTGGGCAGATGATAGGTCTTGGGGGTACCATATTCTCATGTTTATGCTCAACCTGATGATCCAGTTACAAGCAATATTTGAGATTATAATAAATGAACTCACTCAGGCTCTTAGCCTTCTGTCAAGACCCCAAACAAAAGTCAAAATGCCATTATTGAAACTGGTTAGCACTAGACTTCTTGCTAGCTGTTGAAGGAGGGGTATGTGGATAATTTAACTTCAACAACTGTTGCTTCCAAATAGATGATGAAGGAAAGAATGGTAATAGAAGAAAATACTCAAAAAAATGCAAGTGGTAGTCCACGTATCAGTCCCACTTTGGAATGGACAGCATCCAGATAGTCTCTTTGGAGGAATGGTATACAGCTCTGGAAGGTTTTAAAACATTAATTGGTGTAGTTATACTCCTACAAGTTATCTGCTTGATTCTGCTCTGCATACTCCCCGTGATAACAAGTGGAATTACCTTCCTCATACACATTTCAGTAGAAAGAAATCCACACAGTTTTACTTGGTGCATACCCATCAAAGACTGAGTCTAATGTCATCCAGGAGAGTGAGTCATACTATGGTAAAACTCTTACTTAAGGGACTCAAGGGTGGGAAAGTGAGGGAAATTTAGAAAAAAAAATATATGTAATTTTATTTGTTGTGTTGACTTCCTGAAACAGACTATAGGAATCTCTGATGAATGTGACAGAAATTTTCGGCATGATTATTTGTAACCTCTGTATTTCCTTGTATGATGCAAAGTTGGGAGGGTGAAGTCTGCCCACTCTTCCTTTCTTCACCTCCCTTTCTCGTTCTCCCTCCCTCAAACATATCCACATAAAACCTGGCCCTTTCTCGATTCAGGTCCCAAGCTTTTGAAAGTGATTTCACTTGAGTTGGCTGGCCTACATAAAGCCTCTGCTTCCTGGTAGTCTCTAGGTATCTTGGTTTGTACACCATCTCTTCCATAACAACCTCAGCCCCTCCTTCACTGGAGTAGTATTTCATAGCTGACAGGAGCAGTCCTGAAATCACACTGGTTGGTTTCAATCCTATGCCTCCATACCCAAGCTGTGTACCTATGAGCAAGGGACTTACCTATGTCTAGATTTTAATTTTTCTATGTGTGGTGCTGGGGATTGAACCCAGGGCCACGAGCATGTTAAATCCATGCCTCTACCATGGAGCTACATCCCCAACGTTTTGGGGTTTGTTGTTGGTGGTGGCTTTTGTACTGGAGATTTGATTCAGGGGTGTTTAACCTCTAAGCTATGTCCCCATATTTTTATTTATTTATTTTTAAATATTTAACAGTGTCTTGCTAAATTTTTTAAGGCCTCTTTGAGTTGCTGAGGATGAACTCAAATTGGCAATCCTCCAAACTCAGCCTCACATTTACAGGGATTACTGGTATCTACCACTGCCCTGGCTTCACTGATTTTAAAAAAAATTTATTGAGGAATTGTGTTCTTGTAATCATAAATGCATATGTAGTAACAATATGATATGCCTCTGATCCTAATTCAGAATCACGCCCACATTTCCCACATCCCAGTCTCTTGACTCTTTTATATCTCCCCCATAACAGATATAAACAGATATATATGTGCACACACATATACATATATTTGTGTATTTTCAAGAATTAAATGATAACCTAATATTATTTATCTTCTCAGGGGAGTAAAGCATAAGTTTCACAGTTTTTAAGGGAAAGTTTGCCCACAGAGGAAGCCTGTTTTTCCTCTTAGAGTTCCACATTCCCCAGAACTTCACTGGGTCTGAGACCAACCTCACCCAGATCAACCCCATTCCTACAAACACGTATTTCCCAGACCTCACCAAGATCCCAAGTGTCCCAGGTGTCCAGCCATGCTGCTTCCTGTGCATCTGTTATGCTCTATCACATAAGAGTGTGTCTGTCTGTCATGCCTAATCCCTTGCTTTTCCCACACTGCACCCCATGTCTGTCCGTGCAGTTTTAGTGCATCAGACAGTGGTCCATCTGTCATGCTGCACCACATGCATCCATCATGCTGTGTCCCTTTGTTTCCATCCATGCTATTCTGAAGCTCCCTAGCTAGTACTACTCATAAGCCCCTCCCTGATGTGGGTGTTCTATGCCATCTCCAGGAGCTTCCTGGGTCTCCACTTGCAGATGGGATTTGGGGGCCCAGGGTGCCATATTCTATTGAGCCTAAAAGACAGAGTAGGCCTCATGCAGCTGTGAGGGACCCTGGGACAGCTCTGACCTCTGAGAACAGAAAGCACGCTGACAATAACTAGGTGGGACCCCTAGATGCCATCGCACATTATTGCACTGAACCACAAGGGCAGTGTAGACACTGTGGTAAGGGGCAGGGAACTACTGGCATGGCCATATTGAGTATAAGCCCAGCACCAGGCAACACCCAGTGTCCCTAGCAATGGGTTGGATGATGGCACCACTATTGCCAGAAGCTCAGTGTCTGGTGGGTATCAATCTAGGTAGGACTCAGTGTGACTGTGCTCTGGGGGCCCTTGGTTCTGTCCGAGCTGTTGTGGCTTTAGTCTTGGGTCCTTTGATAATAAATGATGCCAAAAGTGTGAAGAGATGAAAGGCCAAGCACTGGCCATGGAGTTTGAGGTCTCTAAGTCATTATGCTCAAAGGCTCAGTGGTCAGGAACCAGGAAGCAGGTGTGACCCTGGTGGCTTGTCCAGCCTCATGATTTAAAGTCATGATAGACATGGGAAAGAGGGACAGTTCACAGGGTTTCTGGGTCAGAATTCACATGAAACTTGGAGTTGGTGTTTTCAGTTTTGTTTTGATATTGAAGGAGGTCATTGTATGTGTGTGTGGAGAGATTTGGGTGGAGGCCTCTCTGACCTCTTCTCTCTGACCTGTTCTCCTCATAAGAACTCTTGTAATGACACTGGGCCAACCAAGATAATCCAGGATAATCCCCCTATTTTGAACTTGGTTGTTTAGCAGTTGTAACTTTATTAGCAATCTAATTCCTCTTTGTCCTATAATGCTGTATCTGTGGGTTCTGGGAAAGAGAATGTAGAATTATTCTGCCTACCACTGCATCAGTAGTAATGTGGGAAGAAAAAAAAGAAAAAGAATAGAATGAAGGAAAGCATTTGTGAAGGATGTCAAATGAGTTAAAACTAAAAGGATGAATATAGTGCCATAATTTACATTAAAACACCCTGGACACATTTGTATGATTGCACATTTAATTAATTTGGAAATGATAGGGAAATATTGTTGAAAAATTGCTTTATGGATATTGCACAAGCAGTGATAGGAAGTCCAATCAGAACACTATCACTAGAGCTGGAGTGGGTACTCAATGGGAGGAATGTTTGCCTGACATGCACAACGACCCAGGTTCAAACTTCAGCACCATATACAAAACTAAGAGTCAGAGAAACAAAGGCCAGACGAAAAACTAAAGTTGATTCTCTCTTCCTGCTTCTCTCTTTAGAGAGAACACTATCACTAGAAGACAGATGCTTATAACAGTGCCTCACAAATTAATGCTCCAATGTTAGATCAACTCGCAAAATCTATAATTTTTTTCAATATTTTTTATGTTTATTTTTTCATTCAAGTATCCTTGATTCCAACTTGGTGTGTGGGAGGAAGCGGGATAGGCTACTGCTTCTCAGGTTATATTGTTTATTTTTTATTTTATTGAGAGCTGTGTTATTGTACAATCATAAATGCACATGTAGTAACAATATGATATGCCCTGGATTCCAGAATCACATCACTCACACCCCAGTAACTCTAATATCTTTATTAAGTATCACATAAACAAATGGTGCCTTTTTAATCCAACAGGACTGAACATTTTCCAGAATTATTACACTTATTTTTGCACAGAAAATTAAGTATGTATTGACTGTGCAATTAAGGATGAAATGTCAACTTAAATGGTCAAAATCAATCCTTTGACCAGTGGTTGTTAGCATTTTGGAAGAAGGGAAAGGCTGAATAGGTAAGATAAAGGAGATTTTTACAGTCCGTAAACTTCAGCATGATTAAGATGGGTACATATCTTCACGTGTTTATTCCCATTCCACTTGCAGGCATAACAGTGAGCTCCAAAAGTAAATTATGCATTTTTGCCAACAATATCCTGCATATAGTTTAATAACTACGTATATCGTACTAATGGACCATACAAATAATATGTAGAATCTGCAGGCAGAGGGGCATATGAAAACTCTATACTATATGCTCATTTGTTCTTTGAATGTAGATTGTTTTGAAAAGCTATAGTATTAAATTGGAAAATATATAACACATCAAAGCCAAGTGAAGATTATTTTGAAAATGCAAGGTGCATTCACTATTTCATAAGCAATACTATTCACAGTATGAGCCAACCAAAGGAGAAAAACTTCACTGTGGCATGAATAGATAAAAGCGTCAGGTAGCACTCAACATACATTTGTGATGAAAACTCTCACAAAATGGAAGAAAATGGTATAAACTCACATGAAAGGCACTTAAGTTGATACCACCATTGACCTTTGCAGCCCACCCAGAAGGAAACCACAAACTTGCAGCCCTAAACCTGTACCATGATGGCCGGGCCTACTGTGGTGGCCCTAATTTAGATGGCAGGATGCAAGTGGACAGAAAGTCCACTCCAATGGTTCTATCCTCCAGTGAAAGCCCTGAATGCTGACCCAGAAAAGATGGTTTCCACACTATTCTGCCCATGTTTAATCTCAGTCACTGAATGACCTGTGGTGAGCAGATAGCCCTGATCCTCGCACTGGTCTTCTGGAAGGTTTGATCCTGTGAGTGCACACTGAGCTCAGGGCAGTGGCCAGGTGTCCATGTGAAGAGAAGGCGGGTTCAGTGACTATGGGTACACTCATGTATTGAGAGACAGGAAGAGCCTGGGGACCCTAGAGCAACATGTAATGTCCCTTTGCCTTTTTGCCAATTGCCTTCCATCTTCCCCATTGTCCTTCATATCTTACCCTCCAATATGTCTGCAACACAATCTCAAGTGTATCTTCCAATTTCATGAGCCTTCTGCTCATTCTCATCTATCACATAACCATGCACTATCTCTCCTCTCAATACTTCACATGTAAAAAATTGCTGTGATGTTTTTCAGTAAATTCCCCTTTAGTTCCAATGTCCACCCAGTGGTCAAATTCTGAGGCAGTCCACTAGAGAAAGCTTGCGTGTACTGAGCTTTTCAGAAAGCTACGAGATAGGTTCGAGTGAAAATTCTCTGAAGATGTGCAGGTTTAGTTCCATCTCTCTACTTCTCTCTGGATCTTCTTTATTTCATTTTCATTCTCTCATCATATGAAAGTTTTTCCCCACTAACACACAAAATGCAGCTACAAAGTGGGTCAAGTTTCATACCTTGAAAATCTAGTGTTTGAAACATAACTTTCCACCATTTAAAAGCTGGTATTTCCCTAGAAATTTATGATAATACCTAAAGAGTTACCTTATCAGAACCTCCTATGTACTCAACTCAGTCTCCCCTATTAGACTTTGCCTTAAATAAACAAAGGATTTGAACCCAAATCCCCTCAAACCTTACCAAAAGGATTCATTTACACAGGCAAATCTCAGTGACTCTTGTGGCCTTCTCAAAAATATAATGTGGGTGACAGGCAGGCATAGGGATTATAGGGAAATGTTTACACTCAGAGCTTCATGCACAGTCCTTTTTAATTTTCATTTTTGAAACAGGGACTCATTAAATATCTGAGGCTAGACATTAACTTATAATCTTCCTGTTTCAGTCTACCGAGTTTCTAGGATTACGGTACTTCACCACTGTACATAGCCAGATTTTGTATTTTATACAGAAAATGCACAGTCAGGATGGAGTAAATATAGTAGAATCAAGTCTCATGAGAATAAACGGGCTAACAGTGGGGAAACACACTGAGATTAGGTCATTGGTGTTCACCAGCCATGAAATGTGGTTGTAAAATAAAGCAATATATACATTTAATAGGGAAGAGAGGGTGTGGAAAGTCACAAACGTGCCCACCAGGACAAGGATGCTTTGGGTGGCTCTGGACTCAGGGGAGGATCTGGGGGAAACCTTAATGCTACGGATGTGTTGAACCTGCTGCTTGTGCTTGTACAGAATGAGAATCATGGAGCCACTGGACCAGATTATGAGCACAGAAAATACAACTTCAGGAAATACAAATAATGCTACATATAATGAATCTGTGACTTTGTCACGACCTATAGCAAAACAGTACCCATAATCTCTTTTCTCTGTCATGTTTTTGCTACTCAGTTTGGAAAGCAGATAGAAAGGCAAAATGAAATTTACCACCATGTACAGGATCCAACATAGGGAAATGGAGAAACCAATGTACTTTGGAGCTTTAACTTTAAGATCCTTCCAACAGGAGTTCGTGGGACTGATCATGATGTTCTGGAAGACACTCAACAGACAGGTGATGGCAATAGAAACACTCCTGCCCACTCGGTGAACATACAGAACAAGCTTGCATACAAAGTCATTGAGGAAATATTTTAATCCAAATTCTGTTATTGTCTGTGGGATTCCTCTGGAGAGAATGACCAAGCAGTTGGCCATAACCAGGTGCTTGAGGAAGGAATCTATGGGCTTCAATATGCACTTGTTGTAGGAAAGTGTTAAATAATAACAAATCAAAGATAGATTTCCCAGAATTCCAACTGTAGTCTGTAATAAGTGCATCAATCCAATTGCAACACTTTTGGAGTCCATTCTCACATCTAGCACATTTTGTCTTGAATTATGGCAACAGTCATTCTTCTGAGCAAAATGACTCATTAATAGCTGTACCCAAGCACAGTGGTGTGCACCTGTATCCACTTGCTTGTTGTGAGGTTGAGGTAGGGTAATCACTTCAGCCAAAGAGTTTGAATTCAGTCTTTGCTACACAGTGAGATCTCCTTCATAAAATTAGTTTTTTGATACCAAGAATAAACTACATTGAAAGCACCTGTGGGATTGAAAGACTTAAGGCTCCACATATTGATGGGGAGAATTAACAGCAATCTTTAAAGACAAATGAGCCTTGAAGATCAAATGAGTACACATACATAGAAAGAACCTAACATTTAATATTTCAGAATGAACTGATATTTGGTAATCACATTGGAGAAAGAACTGCATTTGCCACCCACTCCTTGCCAAAACTCAGATCTGAATAGATTTCTTAGCCTCACTTTAAAGATAAGCCATTAAGTTTTTATTGTAACAAAGTATTTCTGGTACTTACGTAAGATAGTGTGTATTAAACAGTATAAACACATCGATCATATGGTTGAAGTGATAAACTAGGTTATACTGAATTAAGATCTGACATCAAATACCATACACAGTGTGTGAGTGAGTTTGAAATATGCAGTGCAAATAAGTTCTACAGAATGAACAATAAAATAAAAATAGGAAAAATGTCCCAATAGGTACTTCAAGAAAAAAGATAGCATGCAGTGAATAATATATACAGTGGAAAAGTTCAGTGCCTTTACTTAAAACATTCCCCAGTATAAGCCACACCAGACAGAATATAAAATGAAAATGGTAGGAAATACCATGATTGGAAAGGATGAACATAAGCCAGGAAATAAAAACCGGCAATGGGTGATAAATTGGTGCAAACATTTAGCAAAGCTGGCAGTATCCACTTAAGTGAATCATATATAAACCTCTATACCAACAATTACAAACTGATGAACTATCAAATAATCCAACAGAAAATCACCCTGTGTCCAAGCTGGATTTAATGATTTCAAGACTGATTCAAGGTCTACTTCCACAAGGGATCAGAGAGAGGAATCAGTGGATAGAAAAGGGAAGTACTGGGGACTGAATTGGAGCAAATGATATTTCATGTTTGGGTAATAATGTCAGTAGGAACTCCACTACATATATAACAATAATTTTTATAACTAATAAAAATTTTAGAAACAAAATGTGAAGGAAAAACTGAAATACACACAACAAAATCATATACTTCCTTCATTTAAAATAAATGAATGGAAACAAATCCCCTCTCTAAAGAGAGATTTAGTTCCACCAAAGATAGATTATTTGGGTATCATTCTTGGATTTTAAAATATACTGGAATTTATAAGGGAATTATTCAAAATACTGTATTTTTCCTAAAGTATAAATCACAAAATATTACTATCTGATTAAGTAGTTTAGGATAGAAATTAAGTTCTCCCCAATTTCAGGCCTAAAAGCTTCTATGTAGTGACAGCTTCATTAAGTGAAAATATTAGCAATGAAATAGGATTTGTGGAAGACATTTCAATACAGGAGATACATCAGCAGAAGCTAGAGGATGTGAATTCTGCTGCATTTAATGGATAGAAATCAAAAGGAAAACTTGGTACAAGCTTGTGACTAACCTGAGAATATTAAATCAGAGGAAGTACCAAAGAGTCATTTGTCCCAATAACCACTATCCATGATTATTAACACTTCTCGTTTATGTTCAACTGGGTGAGAAGTCCAGCACAACCATCACAGCACAGGGCTTCAGAGGAGACAGCACTCCTTTCTCCATTAAGTATACTGTAATATAGATTGAAAAGAGAATCTTTTATTCCACAAACTATTGAAGTTCTTGGTTTCTGCTCACGATGATGTGATTCATATGGTTCAATGCTCATCTTTATGACAGGCATGAAGGCAGTACACACCTATCATATTTCAAAATTTTTTTCTAAATTGAGTAGCAGATTAGTTGCTAACTACAGTCCTTAAGCCCCTTGCAAATCAGATTTCTATATCAATTAGACTGTTCACCTATAATCCTCCTCAGCAGTTATTTTATTAAATAACATTAGGAGCCATCAGGAATTGGCATCTGGTCAGGGATACTTCTCTTTTTACTGTATCAACTCATAGTAATGGAATTACTCCTCTCCCTTGTCTACCTTTCCCCTTAATATCTTTTCTACCCCAGAATCCCTTCTGCAGACATGAGCATATCCCCCGACTTCATTTCCTTACTGACTCTGCTGAAATAGAAGAATGAAATACAAAATGCTCACTGAGCTGCTTTGCCACAAGGTTCTGGGATCAGTGTGAAGGTCTTGACAGCCAGCATTGTGAGTAGCGAGGCAGCTGCATCCTGAGATAAAGGTCTATGCCTCTGTGACCTCACTTCCCCTCAGAGCTGCAATTATCATGTTACTTGTATAGGCAATGACAGTGCAGCCCTGGGGAGCCCTAGACATTTCTGAGAAACATTTTGTCTCAACTTGGCAATTATGGAAGCAGAGTATCTTGTTAGTGACTTCAAAATAAGTGTTGCTTTTCCATGATCCCTGAAGGCTGAAAGGGTATCATGAGGAAGGTTCAAGTTGTCAATTTGAAAGACTTGCCGAGAGGTGTGTGTGTCTCACTGGGATCCAGGCTTCCCTGAGTTCATTTACCCCAAGTCTTGTTAATTCTTGCTTCTTTCCCCTCATTCTCCTTCTTCCATTCCAGGAAAAGGCTTATATCCAGCACTGGGGCTGTCCTCTGATCTTGTGAACATGATCACAGGCAGGCTGGGTTATGGAGAGTGCAGACCACACCCAAGGCCAGTGTGCCTGATTGTTATATCTGATTATGACATCACTTCCATCCTTTGGTGATGGAGCTTGTTACTAGGAAGGAAGACTCAGTTGGAAAAAAGCCAACATGATGGTTACTTGGAGGATCTGATAAATGGCACTGAGTGGAGGCACCAGGGATTGGAGCCTTGTGAACAGGGAACCTGCCCCTAACCTGAAAGTACCTGATTTTCAGGGAAGAGGCAAAGGCTGTGATGTAACCCACTCCCAGGGGGATGTTCATAAGGACCTTGTCTACTATGTGCCATGGGGTCTTGAAGGAGTCAGTACAGCCTGGAGATGCCCAAACATGAACTGCCAAACCACAAGTGCATTGAGCACTTGAGCTCTGTGCTACAGCAGCAGAGAACACCTATGGCAGAGCTGGAGAAGGCATCAAACATAAACACCAGATGGTGGACCTAAAGTGAGACATCCCTCATACAAGTATGCAATCCACAGTGTCAACCCCAACCTTCAAAACCTGTAGGAGATGGTGGAATTCAAGAAGATCCTGGAGTAAAAGGATTCCCTGTCTCAGCCAGAGTGACCCACTGGGGAGGGACAATCTATGTACCTAAGCTTGTTCGAGGCTATAATCAAGCAATTACTGGTGCTGTCTTGCCTATATTATCAATGACCTAATTGAAAATGCCCAGGAAGGAGCTGGACCCTGGGCTTGGCCACACAGTAGAAAACACAGATTAACTGATGCCACTAAGAAAACTCAGTGGCCAAGCACATCATTGGCAAGCAGACTGTTGTGATGTCCTATGAGAAGCTGCCTGTGGGTCATGACATAGTGCATGAACCAGGGTTTGTCATGATATTTGTGCATAGTGTGGAGGAAATATAGGAGAACTCCACCAGCTATCAGGAAGAGATAAAGAGCAAAGCCACATAACTTTGGGACCTGAGCCTTCAGTACCCCACTCTCCTTAATGTCTCAGCTTATGATTAAGCCCCACATTCTTCCTGCTTTTCTGTTGCTGAAAGACCCTAAAGCACTTTGCTCAGCCTTTTAGGGGATGTGTTGATCAGCTTTTTCACTGATGTGACTAAGGGACCTGACAACAAAAATTTTAGGAGGGAAAGTTTATTTGGGGGCTCACCGTTTCAGAGGTCTTAATCCATAGAAGGCCAGTTCTTTTCTTCAGGGCTCAAGGTGAGGCTGAACATCATGGTGGAAGAGTGTGACGGAAGGTCAAGTTATTGCCAGGATAAAGAGAGAGAAACTCCATGGCAGATACAAACTATCTACCCCAAAAGCATGACACTAGTGACCCACCTCTTCCAGCCACACTCTACTAGCCTACCGTTGCCTGTTAACTCACCTATTTGGTTAAGACTTTCATAACCCAATCATTTCACCTCTCACCATTTTTGCTTTGTCTCACATGAACTTTAAAGTGATACTTTGGATCCAAACCACAACATTTTGTAATTCTGTCCCTGGTTCCCAAAAGTTCAAGACAATCTCACAATGCAAAACAAATTTCATCCAATTAAGCTGGAAATGCTTTAGACTGTTGTAAGTGGAGCTTAATGGGTAATTCACGCATGAGCCCAGAAGACCAGAATACTGATAGGACTGTGCAAAGTAAAGATGGGATTCAAGAGTCTTCAGAGGAGATGGAGGACACTATTGGAAATTGTACTAGAGGCTCTTTGTGTTACATGTGGTTAAGAGGTTGAGTCCTGTGTCCTGAGACTCATTGATACTGATTTTAAAAATGGACTTCCTAATCTGACAGAAGAATTTTCTAGGCAGCATAGCATTCAGGTGGTAGGTAGCATGATTATTGTTGGTGGCTTTTAGCCATGTTTATGTGATATTCAAGAGTAGAAAGTTTTGAAAAACATGGATTTGAAATTTGACAGTAAAATTGGGACTAAGGAAATTTCCATTGGTAAAGATATGACTTGCACTAAAGAAATTCTAAGGACTTTTCCCACAGGCAGGAAGAAATATTGCTTCAGGGAATCTCAGGAATTGGCAAGATCACATCTATCTCAGGCTCAAGGAAGTGAAGATTCTTTTGAGAAGATAGCAGTTTGGCACCCTTCTTCCATAAGGGAGCCTAGGAACTTTCTCAATGTGCTCTGCACCCAGAAACTCAAGGTCTGCTGCAGTCATAGTCACTGGAGGATTGGCCACTGCTGGAGATGGTCACCTACTTTGCTAGCAACCACATGGTAGTAGTTCTGCAGGATTATAGGGTGCTGGAGTTAGGGCATCATGGAGGCTTGCACCAAGATTTCAGAGGAAGGCCTGGGAGACCAGACAAAATATCCCAGGGTCAGAATCGTTGCAGGCAATCCCTTAAAAGCTGATGCACAGAGATGTTACTAGGAAACTGAGGGTGCACTGGAGACCCCCAAGATTAAGAAATAACAGTACTAAGGAACATCTACTGAGGAAAGTTACAGGAATTGAGCACAGACAAGCCAATGGAGAGGCCATGTGGACTGCAATCAGCAAGGTCATAGGGGAAGAACTACACAAGACCTATGGATAGAACATCATGAAGCCACAAGCTCCAGATGCCAGATGTGGAGCTATAGGACTTGTTTGCATGGCTGGCTTTGGTCTTGCTTTCATTCAATCCCTTCTTCTATATCCCCATTTTTCTAAATTGAAGTATTTACTATGAGCTTTTATTTGGACTTGGACTTTTCAGCTATCATGGAATTGTTGAGACTGTGGGGATTTTTGGAAAAGGACTAAATATAATTTGCATTGTGAGATTGTCATGAGGTTTTGGGGGACAACGGCACAATGTAATGGTTTGAATATGAAGTATCAATTTATGAGTGACATTTCAGCAAAGCTGAGATGAAATGATTGTGTTACAATAGCCTTAGCCAAATCAGTGAATTAGTCCACTGTCAGGGATTAATTGGAGGCTGGAAGGGTATGGCAGGATAAAGTGGGTCTTAGGGGACATGCATTGTGGTATATATTTTTTTTCTGGCAAGTTGAATCTCTCTTTCTCTGCTCCCTGGTGCCACATCTTCTGTCATGATGCTCAGCCTCACCTCAAGCCCTGAGGAAAGGAGCTAGGCATCTATGGACTGTGACTTCTGAAACAGCAAGCCCTTTCACAAAGTTTTCATCCTAAAATTGTTCTTTAGGGATTTTAGTCACAGCAGCGAAGAAGCTGATTAAAACACATGGCTTGAGTAGATGTTGTGTTTAGAAAAACTTCAGGTTCACAGAAATTGAACAAGCAATGCAGATTTCCTACGTGCCCTGCACACTAATAGCATGTCCATTCTCAGATTCCTAGACCAGATGGTGCATTAGCTACAAAGAGGAAAAATGGTCAACAAGAAACAAGATAATAAACATGGGACAGGTCATGTTGGAAACGATAACAATTATGTTCACTTTATCATACTTGTTGCTTATCACATCAAGAGGCAAATAGCCTCACCAGAATCATGGACATTCAATGCTTTCAAGATAGTAAAAATTACTGTCTCCATTATCCACAAGAATCCAGAGTTAAAGAAGACTTTCTGCTTAAGCAATCACCATCAGATCACTTTCTACACAGAACAAGGGACTCATAAACTGTTCCTACTCTATAAAACAAGCATGGAGACATTACAGCTCTGACTAGAAATTCTAAAGATGCATGCTAGGATTTATAATATGGAGGCAAAAAGAAGATAGATTTTAAAACAACATCCATGCAAACCTTGGAAATCACTTTTCATTTTCATTGGATTAAACAGCAATCAGTATCAGTGAGGATCACATTAGTTAAATGAGGATCTATCAGGGAATGCTGCAGTTTCCAGGACCCCATTGAATTTCACAGCCTGAGCCCACTGTTAACAAAATTTCACCTTCCTGTGTGGCTTTCACATTCAACCTGGTTCAATCAAGAATTCCTTTTCTGCTGTAGTCACTTACCCAGACTCTTGAAATTGGTCTTTCCAACAAATGGTATTGAATTATTTAACAGGCTCATCTCTTTGGAAGTATGGTGATTTCAGTGCAAAGTTCTCTGTGACCAGCATGTGTGTTCTTCCAGTTCCAGAGATCTGGACGTATGACTCTTTGACCTCAGCACCCCCCCACCCCAATCTGCAATGATCATTGTGCCTGTGGCAGCCAAGGGTGTGCAGACTTAAGAGGCTGACAGCATTTCAGAAAACTTTTTCTGGGTGATCCTCCCCCAAAACTTATAATTTTCTTGCTCAACCCTCTAAAAAGTATATGGGAATTTTGGACAGGTTCCTACTTAACCCTGAACCATAGAGGCAGAAAGTGTTCCACATGATTTGCAAGGAATTGCTGAGTTCTGTTTTTCCTAAGGCCTCTATCAATGAAAGGACAATATTGTAGTATAAATAGCCTTTGTAATGCTGTGAGGTTGGTCACTCAGGTTAAGACCTGTGTTGGAAAATTGGGATAAAAAAAGGACACAGTGAGCCTGCCATTTGGTGCACACCTGTATTCCCAGCATCTGCATAGGTTGATGAAGGAAAATTACAAGTTGGAGGCCAGCCTGCCCAACTTAGCAAGACCCAGTTCCAAAACAATGAAAAGGCAGGGGAAGTATCTCAGTGGTAGAGCACCCATTGGTTAAATCCTCAGAACTGTGAGAGAGAGAGAGAGAGAGAGAGAGAGAGAAAGAGGAGAAGAGAAGAGAAGAGAAGAGAAGAGAAGAGAAGAGAAGAGAAGAGAAGAGAATAGGAGGGAGAAAGAAAAAAGTACAGAGGGAACATGGGATATTAGGATAAGATGGTGGTGCAGATGCCGGAACACAGAGGAATGTGAGAGCAGGATGAGAACAAAACAAACAAACAAAAAACCCATCAAATCAACATTTCCAGAATATACTGAAATTTTGGGGAGCTTCCAGGATTCCAGGTCCCATTGCAGAATGCAAGAGGCCAGTTCTGGCCCATCATGAGACCCCACGATCTAGTAACACATCCCGGCTCCTGTGCTTCTACAATCCAGCAATCTGCCCACACCCCCAAGAGATTCCAGTTTGATGCCCTGGAGCCTAGATCCATACGGGAAACTCAATTTAGAGATCCAGATGAACATTATCAAAAATGAGAAAACAAAATAGAAAAGGTACACCTAAGCCCCACAACTCCCCAACAAAGGAATACATGGACAAAGAGCAGGATAAAACCCAGAAATAATTATCAATGATCTGATTAGTAAAAGGAACAATGATCTAAAAGAAGATTTAAAGAAGGGACTGAGGAAACTCAAGAGATGAAAAACTCTATTATCAAGGAAATAGACATACTGAAAAGGGAAGAAATGGAGCTAAAACCTTCAGTCAATCACATTAAAACAAGATGGAAGATTTTTTATTTAGAAATTTATTTGTTGAACAATCATACAAGTTTTTAACAAAATAATATAAAATGTATATAGATTCTGAAGATTAGATTTACCCCCAAGAGTGCCCCCCCAATTATCCACCCTTTCCCTCCCTTCCCCTTCCTGTAACATCTCTAAAAAAGTATTAGGTTGTGTAACATTACACCTTATCTGGATTTAACACATGATAATAGACCACCTTTCTCAATGGCCAAGGTCTAGTTCCAGCCTCCACAGATGAGTGAAGACATTCGACCCTTGGTTCTATGGGTTATGCTGATTTGACTTAGCATAATTTCTTCCATAGCCATCCATTTACTTTAAAAGGCTGCAATATCATTGTTTCTAATTGCTGTGTAGAATTCCACGGTATATATGTACCACAGCTTTTGGATCCATTCATTCAGTGAGGGACATCTGGGTTGTCTCCATAATTTAGCTATTGTAAATTGAGCTGCTGTGAACATAGATATTGCCATGTCACTATAATGTGCTGATTCTAAATCCCCTGGAAAAATACCCAGGAGAGGAATAGCAGGATCATATGGTGGGTTCATCCCTAATTTTTTTTTATTTTTTATTTTTGAACAACCATACAAGTTTTTAACAAAATAATATAAAATGTGTATATATTCTGGATATTGCAATTATCCCCAGGAGTGCCCCCCCCAATTACCCTCCCTTATCCCACCCTTCCCCTTCCCACTATATCTCTAAAAAAGTATTAGGTTGTAAAACATTACATCTTATCTGGATTTAACACATGCTAATAGACCAACTTTCTCATTGTCCAGGGTCTAGTACCCATCTCCACCGATGAGTGGAGACAATCGACCCTTAGATCTCTGGGTTAAACTGATTTTACTCAGCATGATCTCTTCCGCAGCCATCCATTTACCTTTGAAGGCTGCAATATCATTGTTTCTAATTGCTGTGTAATATTCCATGGTATAAATGTACCACAGTTTTTGGATCCATTCTTCCAGTGAGGGACATCTGGGTTGTTTCCATGCCTAGCAATAGTAAATTGTGCTGCTATGAACATAGATATTGCTGTGTCACTGTAATGTGCTGATTCTAAGTCCCCTGGAAAGATACCCAGGAGTGGAATAGCAGGATCATATGGTGGACTCATCCCTAGTTTTTTGAGGATTCTCCACACTGCTTTCCAGAGAGGCTGTACCAGTCTGCAGCTCCACCAACAGTGTGTTAGTGTGCCTATCTCTCCACAGCCCCTCCAGCATCTATTATTGTTTATTTTCTTCATCTTTGCCATTCTGACTGGTGTAAGGTGATATCTTAATGTGGTTTTCATTTGCATTTCTCTGATTACTAGAGATTTAGAGCACTTTATCATGTATTCATTGGCTTGATCAATGTCCTCTGGTGAGAAGTTTCTATTTAGCTCTTTGGCCTATTTATCAATTGGGCTGTTGGTGTTTTTGTAGTTGACATTTTTGAGGATTTTGTAGATTCTGGATATGAGACCCTTGTCTGAGGAATCATAGTCCATGATTCTCTCCATTTCCATAGGAAACCTCTTGACTCTTTTGTTTCCTTGGCAGTACAAAAGCTTTATGGCATCCCATTCACTGATTTTTGACTTTACTTCCTTCACTTTTGGAGACCTACTCCCAAATGCTGAAGTGTTGGACCAATTTTGTCTTCCATCAGTTGCAACATAGCTGGTTTAATACCAAGCTCCTTGATCCATTTTGATTTGATTCTTGTGCAAGGAGAAAGATGTGGGTCTAATTTCAACTTTCTGCAGGTGGATGACCAGTTTGTCCAGCACCATTTGTTGAAGAGGCTGCCACTTCTCCATGTAATATTTTGTCCCTCTTTGTCAAAAATCAGATGTTTAAAGATTTGAGGATTTGTTACGGGGTCTTCTATTCTATTCCATTGGTCTTCTTCCCTGTCTTGATACCAGTACCATGCTATCTTTGTTACTATGGCTCTATAGTATAGTTTTAGATCTGGAATGGCAAAACCTCCTGTTTCATCTTTCTTGCTTAGTAGTGCTTTGGCAATTCTTGGTTTCTTGTTGTTCCAAATGAATTTGAGAATTGCTATTCTATGTCTGTAAAGAACAACACAGGTATCTTTATAGGGATAGCATTAAATCTATATAAAGCTTTTGGTAGAATGACCATTTTTATTATATTAATTCTGCCTATCCAAGAGCATGGGACATCTTTCCATCTTCTTAGGTCATCTTGGATTTCGTTCTTCAATGTTCAATAGTTTTCATTGAAGAGATCTTTGATTTCCCTTGTTAGGTTAATTCCCAAGTATTTTATTTTTTTCGAAGCTATTTTGAAAGGAACTGAATTCCTGACTTCTTCTTCAGTCCTGTTATTATTGGTATATAGGAAAGCTATTGATTTATGTGTGTTGATCTTGTATCCTGCTACTTTGCTAAATCTACTTATGAGTTCGAGCAGTTTATTGATGGAGTTTTTTGGATCTTCCAGATACAGGATCATGTCATCAGCAAAAAGAGAGAGTTTGACTTCCTCTCTTCCTATTTTTATCCCTTTGATTTCTTTCTCTTGCCTAATTGCTCCAGCTAGGGTCTCAAGAACAATAT
>PVKS010017330.1:0-41899 GCA_004027875.1 Aplodontia rufa
TGAGGAGGCGATGTGTGGAGTGCAATGGAGTGGGATAAAACTAATGATGAAGAGGAGAGCTGAGAGGCTTTGAACCGGTTGAGACAGACAATGACATTAACTCACGTGGTGCTTGTGACTACTGCCAGAATGCTTGGAAACTGCAAGCTTGAATCATTTCACAATTGTTAACGCACTACCGTGGAATCCCTGATCTTCCTTTAGTACCTTTCCCACCCACATCACCTGGTCCATACTCTTCTCATTTAAGGTTATGTAAAAAGATGAATAAAGGGCTAGAGCAGCGACTCAGTGGTTGAAGTGCTTGCCTGGCATGTGCAAAGACCCAGATTTGAACCCCAGCATCATATATACAACTAAGTGTTGGAGAAATAAAGGCCAGATGAAAAAATAAATAAAAATTGACATTCTCTCCTCTGCCCTTTCTTCTTTTCTCTCTCTTTAAAAAAAAAATGAATAAATTGTACCAGAACTTCTATTGGGGAATAAAAAAATCATATAAATTATATGTATTCCTCAAGTTGCACATTATGTCTATGAACTTCTTGATCCTATAAACCTGCTACCTTATATCCTCTGACTTTCTTTTCTACATTTCCTTCCCAATTCCCTCCAACCCTGGTAACCAGTGTTTTATTCTTTGTATATTTAACTTCGCCCCCTCTAGATTTCTCACATAAATGAGATCCTCTCTCTGGTGGCTCAGCGGTTTCAGGCTTGCCTGGCATACGTGAGGACCTGGGTTCAAATCCCAGCACCACATACACAACTGAGTATCAGAGCAAGAAAAAACAGATGAAAAACTAAATTAAAAAGTTGATTCTCTCTTTCTTGCTCTTTCTCACTCTCCCTCCCTCTCTTTAGCACCCAGATACAGAGCTAAAAGCCCCTGACCTGGATCTTTGGGAAAACAGCATGATAATGTATCTTCATGGGATGGCAATGCTTCTTTCTGTATTTCTTTCCATGAAATTAAGTCAGACAATGTTCTGACCTGTTCAAAACCGTCCTGTCACTTCCATGGCACTTTATAATAACAGCCAAGCAGACAGATGATCTGGCCTTGGCACTCTCCAACCTCATTTTCCACTATACCCCTGTCATTCACTCCTTTCCGGCGTGACCTTGCTACTTGTAAGTGAAAGTAAGTTGGCTCTCACCACAGCGCCTTTTACACCGCTGCACCTCTGCCTGGGACTCTGCCCTCATTCATACCTCAGTTCAAATGTCTTCTCATTAGACAGGCTTTTCTTTCAAACCTCATATAGAATATCATTCCCATCATCTCTATCCTCCTTAGTGGTTTTTATTCTTGTGACATTATGCAGTATGTTTCTTTAATTTATAATGACTACACTTCTTGAAGACAAGTTTTTTTTACTGTTTTGCTTACTGTTTTATCCCTATCACATTACAGGCAATCAAAAACATCTATCTTTGTTGAGAATGAATAAATGAATCCCGGCAATTAGTATACTGGGAAGAGACTCAGAAATCATGAGCTAATGCAAATTCTATTCCAGCTAGGTGTGAGTCACACTGTGATCTTAGCCACTGGGTACATATGTATGCATGAGCTGGGGAAAATAAAGGGGTTTTACAGTTCACTATCAGCTCTTTTCTCTCATTTTCATACCTGCAGGTAGTATGAAGCTACAGCAGGAATTCAGCCAAAACAGAATCACACAATGCCCCAGAGATAACAGTGAACCAAACAGCATTTGTCTGCTCGTTTTCCACCATGGAGTCCTAATCGTCAGAATGGGAGAGATCTTAAATTGACTGCATGCCGTACTGAAGGCTGAACTCACATGCGGGTGCATTTCCTTTTCAATTTTTTGTTAGGCTCACACTGCCGTGTATCATTGTTTTTCCCGGTCTCTGTATTATTCACACTTCTGTCATAAAACATTTTTCTAAAAACAAAACAAACAAACAAAAAAAAAACCACAAACAAAAAAAATTTTTAAATTGCACAATCTAGGGTTAGAATAGGGTGTTAAAAAGTCCAAACACAAGGACTGGAGCAGTGGCTCAGTGGTTTCGGCACTTGCCTGGCATGCTCAGAGAGGTGGCATCAAACCCCAGCACCATATATGCAGCTGGAGCAATGAAAGCCACATGAAAAACTGAATAGAATTGATTCTCTTTTTCTCTCTCTCACTATCCCTGTCTCTTATTAAAAAAAAAAAAAAAAGGTCCAAACACAGAAAATCAGAATTAGTAGACCCTCCTTTTATCAGTCTAAAATTTCCCACTGTACTAAGTATAAATCATCGGTGCACTATTTTAAGATTTCTTTGTCCTTTTGTGCCCCAAGGAGATTATCATTTTCCTTCATGTGCACCTTTAAATGCATTGAACTGACAAATCATAAAATTTGCCTAACATTTCATTTTCTTAATCTGACCTCTGAAGGTTTTGATAGGAAATGCTGCAGTTCTCTCCTTTCTATGTGAAAGTAATGACAGTGATTTTGTCATTGACCTAACAGTGAGGCTCCTGTCATGCATTCCCTGTTCAAGATTGCTCCCTAGAGTACGTTAACCACAGTGCTGTGACCGAAATGCTAAACGGTCAGAGGAGACATGAAATCGGGACACAGATGAAGTGGGAGATCCTGGATGGACTAGGTTTGGCTTAACTTACTTTGTCAATATCTATGCATGCATGCATATGTAACAACGATTCCCTCCAATATATAAGACTATGTTGAACAAAAAAAAGAAAAGAAAAAGAAATGCTGAACCCTATGAAGTTCATAATTCCCATACTTGGCTTTCTGGAGGACTATCACTTTCTATTTTATGTGCTTCTGTATTAGTTTTTAAAGTGTCAAACACTTCTTTTTTTGTAGTACCAGGTACTGAACCCAGAGTCTCACACACAGTGGGCAAGTGCTTTGTTTTTTATTTTGAGACAGAGTCTAAGTTTCTGTTTTAATTAGTTTTTTTCTTTTGGTGTTGTTTTGTTTTGTTTTTGTTCTGTTCTTTTTTATTTTGTTTTGTTTTGCTATTGTGACTAAAACACCTGACAAGAATAATTTTAGAGGAGGAAAATCTTTTTTGGTGCTCGTGGTTTCAAAGGTCTCAGTCCATAGTCAACTGATTAGGTTGCTCTAGGCCCAAGGTAAGACAAAACACCATGGCAAGAGGTTATGGAGGAATAAAACAGCTTGGTAAGTGGCCACCAGGAAGCAGAGAGCTCTGCTCATAGGAACAAAATATATACACCAAAGGCATACCCACAGTGACCCACCTCCTCCAGTCACACCCTATCTGCTTACAGTTACCATCTAGCTAATCCCTATCAATGGATTAGTGCACTGATTAGGTGTAGGCTATCATAACTCAATCATTTCACCTCTGAATTTTTCTGCAGTAGTTCACATGTAAGTTTTTGGGGAGCAACTCATGTCTCAAATGAAACACTTGCATCAACTGGCCTCAAATTTACAATCCTCCTTCTTCAGCCTCCCAAGTAGCTGGAATTACAGGCATGTACCATGGTGCCCAGCTAAATACTTCTTTTAAAAGAAAAAAAAAATCCCATTTTTAAGTGGGAAATATTAACCAGAAATGTAATTTTTCATTCTGAGAGTAAAATGTGATAGCATCTTTTCTAAAACTGGCAAAATTAACTCAGGCTTTAGGACTTGGATTATTTATAGTCACACTCTCAAACTAAATGCATTGAACCATTACTACATAATAAGCACCTTTTGGGTTTGGGGAACACAAAGATGATTAAGATTTAGCCCCTGCTACTATGAATTCACAGCCTAGATGGGAAGATAGACATGTTAGGAAATCATTACACCATAAGATAAAATCTGTATGAAGTACACTATAGCACAGAAGAGAACATGAATGTGCAAAAAGAACATTTTTTAAGTTTAAATAATTAATATTTTTTGCAAGAACATTTTTATTTGGAGAAGTATTAAGAGGAAAAAATGGTTGGAAGAGAGGAGGATAGATTTTGGTATAACAAACTTTACTTAAAATGCTCTAACTAGTATTAGGTCAACTAACCAAAACAAAAAACTTGGATTAATTAAATTCCAATATATTTTAAGCTAAAAAAAATTAAAAATTCAAATGATTCAAATAACACACAGAGGCTTTAGAGTTACCTAGGTTATAGATCAGTGCTTTCTAGTAGAAATATGAAATACATATGTAATTCTTAGTCTTATAGTAGCCACCTTTATTTGATTTAACCAAATATATCTAAAATATTATTGTTTCTTTTGTCAGAAACAAGGTGAACTAGAAAGGGTCTGAAATTGCATAATAGCTATGAGAATGGAGGGAACTGGGTAAATCCAAGTGATATGTAGAGATAACATATGCAGAAGTCGATGATTAATTGGATAGAGAATGAGAAAGTACAAGTGACTTCAAACCCAAGCAGGTGCTTGCTTAAGCAGCTGGTAAGTGAGGTTACCATCCACTAAGACAGGGACCACAGGAGGAGGGGCAAATGGAAGACATAGCAAGGAATAATAGCTCACTTTTAAAAGATGAGTGTGAGATGCCCTGTAACCTGCAACTGATTACATATCCAAGGGAGAGTTGAACACATAAGCCTGGTGCTCAGGAGAGAGTCTACAACACAGGGATAGATGTGGGAGCCATCAGCATACAGGTAGCTGATGCCATGGGAAGGTTTGAGACTGACCAGGGAGAACAAGGAGAGTAAGACAAGTGTTGAGGCAGAGACCAGCAATTAAGGCATAAAATGACCCTTCACTACCACTGGCCAGGAAGGATCACAAAGATGCACAAAGAAACCCAATAGAAAATATGCTTCAACAGCCAAAGAGCTTTAAGGTGGACAAAGTGGCAAACTATGTCAGATGCATCTAGAAATTCAAGCAAAGTAAGTAGAAATGTTTCATAGAATTTGACAGTAAGCTGGTCATGAGCTATTTTGAGAAGTTTCTACATCAGGAAACTAGAAGTCACATTGCAGCAGATTTAAAATTGAGAGGGTAATGTAGATAGCTCATCAAGAAGTTTTCTATGACAGGAATATAGTTGAGGTGGTACCTACTGAATATCAAGGATGATGTCTCTTGATACATTGAGGTGAGATTTTTAGGATACAGGAGACTTGATCAATTACTAGGGTGTTGGGGTGTAGCCTTCACCCCCATTTCAACAGCTGCCCTAGAGTGATCTTGTTACTATTTCCATACCTTCAGGAAGGGCTGCTAGGTCCTGCTTTGTTAAGCAAAGAGTTAGGATGGGTTGGAATGTGCTAACCACAGGCTGTTCCCTACCTAGTTGTTTGTCTGTACTCAAAATCTGCATAACCCCTGGCAACTCCCTTAGAAGGATTATTGATTCCTTGGCTGTCTCCCTGTCTCCCTAAATAAAAACCCATGTGCCTTGATAATAAAGGGATTCTGGGCTGCCATCAGCTGCATGTGGCTGACTCGTTTTCCCGGTTAGGAGGGAAGGGGTACCCTGACGAGAAGGGGCCCAGAGGGGCCCAGTTTCCAGCCGTCGGCACTCATCCTCCTCCTGATCGGCTCCCGGGGGGCAATCCAGCCCCCCACATTAGGGAACTCTTAAAATTATGCAACAAACTAATTTATTGATCCTAAAAAATGATAAGCATATATTATTAATTGAAAAAGAGACCATGACTTTAAAAATGTGTTTCATGTAGAAGTGTGTACGTGTGAACACACATATGATGACATTCTGGAAAGATATACACCAAGGTGTTTAGCATGCTTATCTATAACTAGACTAACAGAATTTACATTTTATTCTTTTTCTTATATTTTTTTTACACAAAGTATTGTTTTCTGTTATACAAAAAAGACCAAAAAATGCATATTCATCTCCACATACTATGGTCCTGAAAGTATGTTGAAAATGACTTCATTCCAGTTTCGTGAAACATTTATAAAATTCCTAAGCATGATTTTTCCAAGTACTGCCACCATGAGTCTATGAATGGGAAGAATCCATAGGTATTCATTCAGGCTGGAAGAGGAGGTGGCTACTGACTCAGTTGTTCACTGGGCCTAAAAGAACTATCTATGCTTCTAATTTTCCCAGTGGGTGGACCACCTCTCCCCAGACTTCTATAGGAACCAAAGTAGATGAATAAACTGTTCCCAGATTTGAAACTTGATTGATGAGACTGCAAAGTACCCAGATTCAGGGTAGTTAAACAGCTCTTTTGCCCATGACTTCTGCATAAAGAGGACATTGAAGGCAAATCATGTTCCATCCTCCCTCTCAGTGGTGGTAATGGACAGGCAAAAGTTACTATATGAGAACCTACACTCATCTTTCATTGCGTAGAAATATAAAACCATAATGGATGAAGGTACAGGTTGTATGAAAATTAAAATGCCAGTCAAGATGGTTGATGTTTTACTTTTCTTGCATTGTTTTTCCCTTATGTCTTTTCCCTTTTCTTTCTACTATCTGTGTAAAGTTTGGTGTCTTGCAGTAGCAATCAATTATAGCATTCGTATAAATGTAGATGTGGGAGATTTTCTTCTATACAAAATAGAGAATCTAACAGCCCATTAACACTTGAATATCCAAGACAGAGACAAAAATAAAATAAACTCGAACATTCGAGTTCCAGTCCCTATTTTTCTAGGGGAATAAAAAGTGATAGAATATGGTCTCATAAAGTTAAGACCTGGAGTGTAAATCCAACCTCAAGCGATCAGTCTTTACTCATGTAATCAAATGGTAACATACCCCACTCCTGCTTTTCTCACTAACATTCCGTCACTCACACACACATCATACACATACAGACTTATGTCTGTCTGTGGCTTATTTCTCATGGGAAATGGAATTTGCTTCATGTGAGGAGCATAAGCATCAGAATGAATGGTTCTGGCTCTAACTTTACTACCACATTGGCAAGCAATAAAACTTTTCTAACTGCAGTTTCCTCAACCATAAAGTGAAGAGAATAGGTCTGTGATGGTTAATATTTGGTGTCTACTTGACGAGATTAAGTGATACCCGGATATCTAATAAAGCATGCTTCTGGGTGTACCTGTGCAGGTGTTTTGGAAGAGACTGGCATTTGAATCACTGGACTAAGTGGAAAGGATCTGGGCTCACCCAGTACGAGTGGGCACCATCCAATTGGTTGAGGGCACAGATAGAACAAGCAGACGAAGGAAAAGTAATTCCTACTCCCCAACCTTGAATTCTGACATCCTTCTTCTAAAGCCCTTGGACATCACAACTCTAGGTTCTCCAGCTTGTGGCATCAGGGACCTGCACTAGTCCACTGTTCACAAGTTCTCATGACTCCTGCCTTGGCACAAAAAAAGAATTTACACTTGCACCTTCCCTGGTTCTCCATCTCTACAATTATGTGAGTTAGTTCCCCAAATAAATCCCCTCTCATATATTTCACTCTAAATATCTTTATGGTCCTGTCTCTCTGGAGAAACCTAACACAAGATCCCACTTCAGAGTGGAAAGCTTATTTTAGGTAGTGCATTAAATCAAGCATGGCAATATGTGGCATGGTAATCACCAGTTCTCATTAAATGATGGCCATTAGACAAACTTACATAATTACTTCTAAAAGGAAGTACACCAATGATTCTTATTTAAGACGAATTCCAAGGTTGACATGGAAGAAGAGTTGGTGAGTATGTGTGGGTGGCTCTTTAAAAAAATCTTTTACATTTTCAGAAATTACTTTATTCTATTAAAATACCTTTTATTCTTTTATTCCCATGAAAAGGCAAGAAAGCAGATTACGCTCAAGTAAGATGCCAGAAGCAATTGGAGGATGACACAAACCATCTTGAGAAGCCTCTGTTCCAGCCGCCCACCTGTCACTCAGTATCTGGGACGCCCTTTTACAGCTGCCATCCTACACTCCTGAAATTGTGAACTGGGCTCAAAATAAACCAGTGGTGTCTATCATCGTGATGTAGAAATAAAGAACTATTTGGGCCCTTTTTCAACCAGGGAGCCATGGATGCTTCTTGGTGTTCTTCCTTGGCTGAGCTCCTTCCATCCTACAACTTCTTGCGGGATCTTATCTCCATCCTCAGATATTCTCTCTCATTTCTCTCCTTTCTGCTCTTGGGTCCCTAAAAAAGAAGGGTCAGGAAATCAGAGAAATGCACCAGCAGCAAAACATGCTCCACATTCCCTGCAATGATCAGACATGAGGAAAGCCCTGATCCTGCAGTGGACTTCACTTCATAGTTTCTAGCTATAAATCAGCATAACCCCAATTCATCATATTGCTGAAGGTTTGAGTTATAAAGAGAAGTAAACGAGGGACTTGGGCATCACAGCTGATCTGAAAAGGATGTCAACCTGCACATCACTGCAACCCTTGTGCTCTGACATAGCAAGGGATATGATCTCACAGTACAGTGAAACAAATAGTCTCCTGGAGCTTTTTGATAATTAAAAGGGGACCACACATGAAATGATTTTAACCTCTCCATGCTCATTCCTTTAAATTACATTAATAGTAGAGTTTGTACTAACCAGAAAAAATTTTTTTGTATTAGGGATTGAGTTCAGGGGTGTTTTACCACTGAGCTATATCCCCAGTACTTTTTAATTTTTGTTTTGAGACAGTGTGTGTGTCTCACTAAGTTTCCAATGGTCTTGTTAAATCGCCAAGACTGGCCTCAAACACACAATCCTCCTGCCTCAGGCTCTTCTGAATCATGGAATTATAAGTACTGGCTTGTACTAAATTTTACAGTGAGGGTGGTGTGTAGAATGAGGTGTTGAGATATAATATCCAAAAAAGATTAGCATTCTTCAACATGTTGCCTGGATTCAGTGGTTATGGAGGGTGAAGGGTCCATATTTACCCACTGACTGATTGAAAATATGTTTTCTAGGATCAAACAGTACAGCACAAATGGAGAAACTATACCTCCTAGATATTCCACCTCGGTGGAAGGAGTTACCAATAAATAAATCTAAAAGGAAATAAGAAAATAAATGGTGGTAATACGTATAATTATGTCATGATTTTGATATGAGGTATCACTCATAGCTCATGATTAGATGATGAAAGCTGTAACCTCATCCTTGACATACTAATGATTTGAAAGAAATAGTGTGATAACTAGAGGCAGGTAGAGTGTGGCTGGAAGAAGTAGGACATTGGGACCATGATTTTGTGATATATATTTTATCTCTGGCACCTCACTCTTTTTCTGTTTCATTGCAGTCATAGCTTTCCTCTTCCAGGCCCTTCCACCATGATGTTCAGCCCTACCACCTTGAGCCCGAAACAATGGAGCTGGCCGCCTATGGACTAAAACTCTAAAATCATGAGCCCAAAATAAACTTTTCCTCATGTAAGTTGTTTTTGTCAGGTACTTTGGTCTCAGCATTGAAAAGCTAACACACCATAACAAGATGATATGAAAGGGAACTATCAGGGAAGGGGACTTCTTTAGTTTCAATGGTCAAGGAGTGCCTTTCAAAGGAATTACTGGGCAAAAATGACATAGATGATAGCAATGATATCAACATATACTTCTGTTATTAAAATTAAACAGGTAAGCCAGACAAGGTAGCACACATATAACTCCACCTACTAGGAAGCTGAGTCAGGAGGATCCCAAATTCAAGGCCATCCTGAGCAACTTCAGCAACTTCTCTGTCTCCAAAAGTAAAAAAGGGCTGCAGACATGGCTCAGTGGTAGAGCACCTGAGTTCAATCCCCAATACTGTGAAATAAATAGGTAAAAGTTTTTCTCCTCCCCCATCTGAACTGTAAACTCTGGGGATCCTTGGATACCTATGTGAACTTATGCAAAGATGAGTGGGAGTCCAGGTCCTGCAAGTTGAACATTGTGGCAGTGTCTTGTCACTACAGTGGTGTCTGCTACTCCATGCTGTAAACTGTTTCTTATACCTAGATTGTTTCATTTCCATCCATAACCATTCATTGATTAAAGTCAAAAGCAAAACAATGAAGGTTAGATGCAAGTTAAGAGAAACTTAAAAACTATACTAGCTTTGCATTCATGCTGCCAGATGATATTCATTAGACCCATCACTTATATTCATCTGTTCAAAATTCATATTTAATAGTCATAAATGTCTCTAATTCTGGTCAGAATAGTCTGTAAAAGAAAAATTTTATGCTGATGATTATTTCCAGTTTGGCTTTTCCCTTATTAAGAATAAAGATTATCCAAGAAATTCTCATAAATAAAGATCTGAAATATACTTCCTTATTATATCACTTGGAAATAAAATGTGAAAATTATTAAATTATGTCATTTGAGTTTGGTTTTTTTTTAATTTTTATTTTTGAACAACCATAAAAATTTTTAACAAAATACTATCAAATGAGTATAGATTCTGGATATTACAATTACCCCCAGGAGTGCCCCCCCCAAGGACCCACCCTTATCCCTCCCTTCCCCTTCCCCCCATATCTCTAAAAAAAGGATTATGTTGTATAGCATTATATCTTATCTGGATTTAACACATGATAATAGCCCAACTTTCTCACTGGCCAGGGTCTAGTCCCCATTTGAGTTTTTTTTAAGGAGAGAGGGACAGTGAGAGAGAGAGAAAAAAAAAACAACAATTTTTTATTTGGTTTTTCAATGGGCTTTCATTGCTCCAAGACTTCATTGTGTACATGGTGCTGGGGTTTGAACTCACGTACTTGCACGAGCCAGGCAAGCACTGTAATGGCCAAGCTACCGCTCCAGCCCCTCATTTGAGGTTTTTAATATCAAAGTGAAATCATTTAACATTGTCAGTCATGATCAGATCACAAAAGTAGTTTCTGGCTCTTTTTGATGATCAACCAACTTCTTTTTGGTCCCCAAACAACAGATAATACAATCAACCCTCCCAATCCGTAAGTTTAGCATCTGTGGATTCAACCAATTGTTTTAGTCAACTTTTTTGCTGCTGTCACTAAAAGACCTGACAAGAATAATTTGAGGAGGAAAAGTTTATTTCAGGGCTCATGGTTTCAGAGATCTTAGTCCGTAGAAGCTGGTTCTATTCCTTGTGGCTTAAGTTGAGGCTGAACATCATGGCGGAAAAGTGTGGTACAAGAAAGTGGCTCAAGGCATTGGCAGGAAACAGAGAAAGACTCCATCCCTGATACAAAATATATACCCCAAAGGCATACCTCCAATGACCCACCTTCTCCAGGCACACGCTACCTGGCCTTCAGTTGCCAATTAATCCCTACTAAGGGACTAACTCACTGATTGGGTTAAGGCTCTTGTAACTCAATCATTTCATTTCAGGCTTAATGCATTGTCAGATACAAGCTTTTGGGGGACACCTTTCATCTAAACCATAACACCAATTGAAAATCAAAAGTATTCAGAGAGGTAGAAGACGGGTGTGGGGGGTGGGGATACTGATCAAATTATATTGCTGTATTGTGTGCATCTAGGAATATGTGACAACAAATCCCATCATTATATACAACTATAATGCACTAATAAAAAAATTTTAAAATAAAAAAATCAGGGGTTGAGGATTTAGCTCAGTGGCAGAGCGCTTGCCTAGCACACGCAAGGCCCCGAGTTCGATCCTCAGCCCTGGAAAAAAAATAAAAAATAAAAAAAATTTAAAAATCAGAAAAAAGTATTCAGAAAACAAAATGGTCGATACTGAAAAATACTGACTTTTTTTTCTTGTCATTGTTCCCTTATCAATATGTTATAACAACTACTTACATATTACTTATATTGTATTAGGTACTATAAGTATTCTAGACATAATTTAAAGTACATGAAAGGATATGTGTAGGAAATATGCAAAAACAATGCCATAGTATATAAGGCACTTTAGTATCCACAGATTCTGGTGTCCTTGGAGTGGTGTGTTAGAGACAATACCTTGGTTGTACTGTATGTACATTTTTAAAATGCTGAAAAATCGTACTATGTACCTAGTTTTATAAAAGTATACTTTTATAAAGCTAGGTACATAGTACGATTAATTAATTATCATAACAAACAGAACAATGGCTAGTGGGTAGAACTTGACCTAGGCAACACCATTTTGAATCTTATCCTCCATCTTAAAGCAAGACCCATCTATCCCTAAATACCTGCCCACCTAATCCCTAAACCTGAACCCATCTATCCCTAAACCCCAGACCCATCTACAATACTCCACTGTATACAAAGAAACCCTAAACCCTCCATCATAAGAAAGGACCCTTCCCTGACAACTCCCTAGCAATTCCCTAACCTTCTTTTCCCTTGCTCCTCTATATCTACCCCAGTCTGTAAGTGGAAGATGGGTCCCCCACTCCACAGGCTTCTCACAATAAACCTATGTTACTGCTGAGCCATTGTCACTCTCTTCTCTCTTTATTTCCTCATCTCACTTCTTTCCTTACATTTTGATGCCAAAACCTAGGACCAGTGTTCTGAGGTACCCACCAAGGGTGGCCTCTCTGGGCCTTCCCTTGACCTCAACCTGATCCACCCCCCCACCTCTTTCCCCCAACTCTTTCCACCACGTCTCCCTCCAGTGGCCCCAGTAAGGACCCTCCACATTGCTGGACATCACATTCACCACTGGCCATTGTTTATTGAGTGAGTGACCCCCTTTGACTCTTCCGGATTCCAGGAATCCCTGCCAGTTTCTCTCTGTGGGGGTGTTGTTCACCCAGGATACTGTTTCTCCTGAAATATCCTAGTGCTAGGTGAGAGAATTCCCAACTACCAGCAGGTGGTTAATGACTTGCATTCTTTGGGCACTCCAAGATTGCCTGTCATTCAGTTTTTCATAGTTCTTGGAACAACCCTGGAGAAACAAATTTCCTGTGGGGCCACCCCTTGATTTTGGTATTTCTCTATGCCAGAATCCTTGGGGGCCCTCCTCAATCCATTTTATCCAACATGGGTCAAGCCTCATCGAAGCTTCCTTAAGACATCCCCATTGAGGTGCCTTCTCAAACATATCCATACCCTGGGTCTCCAAGACACAGTCAAACCTAAAAGACTGATGTTCTTCTGTAATATTGCTTGGCCCCAATATAAACTGGATAACAACAGTCATTGGCCTGAAAATGACACATTTGACTCCCAAACTCTCAGAAATCTTAAACTTTCCACCACAATGGCAAATGGTCCAAGGTTCTCTCTGTCCAGGCCTCTGCTCCAGGCTTGGTACTTCTACTCCAGACCTTTTTCTCTGCTCACACTATTCAACTTTTCACATTCTTCTACTCAATGAGAAACCCCCCAGGGCATCCCTCTATTGGGATTCCTTCCTTTTGGGGAGTTCTGCTTCCTTGCTGTTACGCTAAAAACTTACTTTGCTCTGTCTAGCCCCATGTTCATGGATCTCATTCCTGGAACTAGCAAGAACCCACCCATCCACCCTCCCTGTGGATTTACCTAATCCCTACATTTATAGGGATTTACCCATGATAAACAGAAGGATGAGTAAAATGGACAAAGGAGCCCTCCTTTCTCTTCTCTGTGCTCTTAGTGGACAAACTGTCTTTTTCTCCCCTTCTCTGCAGAAATACCTCTTCCACATATATGCCCAGGTTACTCCTTGCCACTCTAAATGTCCTAATGATCCTCAATTCTTTCACCCACAGTCTCTCAAGTCCCTAACCCCAAGTCTATCTCCACTGTTGGTCTTGTGCGCCTAAATCCATGTATTTTGTTTTTGATTAGTCTTGTTTTGTCTAACTAGAGTTTTGTTGTGTTTTGTTTTTTTAGAAAGAGAGAGGGACAGTGAGAGAGACAGAGAAAGAGAGAAACAACTTTATTTAGTTTTCACATGGTCTTCATTGCACCAACACTCAGTTGTGTACGTGGTGCTGGGTTTGAACCCAGGTCCTCGTGCTTGCCAGGCAAGCTCCAAAACTGCTGAGCCACCGCTCTAGCCCTAGAGTTTTTTTTGTTTTTTGTTTTTAAAGCCCTCTGTCTGTTATTCCTGTTGTCTTTATTCAGAGGGCAATTAAAAGCTCTAAGATCTCTCTTTCCTTACAAGACTCTGACTTCAGCTAAAACAAGTTGCCTGCTATCACCTTTCTGGCTACCTCAGGTATAATCAGTGAATCTTCTTCCTATGCAGAATTAATACATCCATTTGCCCACTAACAGGGCAGGAGCTTGCCTAGCTCCTTTCCTCTTCCTAATTCTCTTTGTAATTATCAGCCTTGCTGCTGGGTCCTGTTTTGGCTCTATAATCTCCTTTTCACAGAAGATCATCAATGTTACTACTGATCAAAGGGTCCAGAACAACCTCCTGCTGAGCCCAATTAGAACTGCTCAATATCAATACCCACAGAAGTCCTCAACTGATCCCCCCCCCATCTCAGCAGGAAACAATTTAAGAGACATCTTCACCCCTTCTCCCTCTCACCTTTTCTTCTATCAAACAAAAAGAAAAAAGTCAGGAATGTTAGCTAGAACTTAACTTAGGCAACATCATTTTGAATCTTATCCTCCATCTTAAAACAAGACCCACCTACAATACTGCACCATTATACATTATACAAAGAAACCCTAACACTCCATCATAAGAAAGGACCCTTCCATGACAACTCCCTAGCAATGCCCTAATCTTCTTTTCCCTTAGTCCTCTACATCTACCCCAGTCTGTAACCTGAAGATGGGTCCCAGACTCTGCTGGGGCCACCTTCCACAGCAATCTCCCAACAATCCTATGTTACTGTTGAGCTGCTACCACTCTCTTCTCTCTTTATTTCCTCCACTCGCTTCTTTCCTTACACTTGATATAACCTTATTTGCTAATTTGTGACATTAACCCAGATCTCTTTCCTGTATACCTTCCCATTCAACTTCTCTTGGTATTCCAGAAGTACCCAGCCAGACTTGTCTCAATGTGAACTGTTAAACAAAATTTGCAAGAAGCTATTGTTTTGTACTAAGATCCTACACTTGGCCCCAGCAGACAAGACTAAAAATCAAAATGGAGTCACCCACATTAAAGCTCCAAGTCATCAAACCACCTCATTTCTCCCCTATCCCTGGGCAGCACAACATGGAAAGACTATATTTCCACTTGGGGCAAAAAACAGGGAGGCAAGCAACAAGTTGACACAGAAGCCTGAGACTGGTCCCTTCAAAGTACCTGACCATAAACCAGTGCCTATAGATGAGGGTTCTGGGTCATCCCTCAGTCCAGGGAAGGGTTTGAGAAGATGGACTCCCATTTTAATATGCTCCTTTGATTCATGCTCTACACTATTTTAACTGTGGATTTGGGACACAGCTGGGCTTGGATCGCCCTCTAGTGCTGAATATACCAACATTGGACTGGTGGCAAAACTGGACTTATGGGGCCATCTACTTCCAAAATAATAGAAGTGACTATGGGTTCAGAGAAAACAAGCAGCTTTTGCCTAGTTTCAAAAAAGACAGGGAATGGAGCAGTGGCTTGGCACTTGCCTGGCATGTGCAAGCACATGGGTTCAAACCCCAACACCATGTACACAACTCAGTGTCGGAGCAATGAAAGCCATGTGAAAAATCTCAATAAAAATTGATTCTGTCTTTCTCTCTCTCTCTCTCTCTTACTGTCCTTCTCTCTTAAAAAAGAAAGAAAGCGGGCTGGAGCGGTGGCTCAGCGGTTACGGTGCTTGCCTAGCATGTGTGAGGACCCGAGTTCGAACCCCAGCATCATGTACACAACTGAGAGTTGTAGCAACAAAGGCCACATGAAAAACTAAATAAAGTTGTTTCTCTCTCTCACTGTCCCTATTTCTTAAAAAGAAAGAAAGAAAGAAAGACAAGCACAAATAAAGTGAAATTACGTGACTGAAGAATAAAAAAAAAAAACAAAAAGAAATTACATTTACATGACTGAAATAAACACCAAATCCTTCAATGTGCAGAATAAATATCAAGAACTGTCAGAGAACCACAACTTGACCTAGCATTCAAAATGAAGTGCTGGAAATTGACCATATAGTAACCAATATAGACAGATGGACAATTTAAAACAGCTGATTTAAGAAAACTTAATGAGTGTCAATAGAACACAGAAATTATTCAATTCTAATAAAAACTTGATAGAGAGGGTTACAGTAGTGGCTTGACGGTTACAGCACTTGCCTGGCAAGTGTGAGTATGCAAGTTCAAACTCCAGCATC
This sequence comes from Aplodontia rufa, assembly GCA_004027875.1. Taxonomy (NCBI): domain Eukaryota; kingdom Metazoa; phylum Chordata; class Mammalia; order Rodentia; family Aplodontiidae; genus Aplodontia; species Aplodontia rufa. The sequence continues at coordinate 16,120 of PVKS010017330.1, forward strand.
ACGTACACAATGAAGTCTCAGAGTAATGAAAGCCACATGAAAAACTAAATAAAAATTGTTTCTCTCTTTCTCTCTCACTGTCCCTCTCTCTTAAAAAAAAAAAAATAATAATCTCTATCATTTTGTTCAATGTTTCTCTATTCCTTTAGACTATATGCTCCATAACATCAAGGGTTATGTTGACTCTGCTGGTATCTAGCACTTTTCCTTGTTCATAGCATAAATGATTAAATGTATATTGAACGGGGCTGGAGCAAAGGCTGAGCAGTTATGGCGCCTGCCTGGCATGCTCAAGTACGTGAGTTCAAACCCCAGCAGCATGTATACAAAGAAGTGTTCCATCAATGATAGTCACATGAAAACCTAAATAAAATTGATTCTATCTTTCTCTCTCACTGTCCCTCTCTTTTAAAAAAAAAGACTTTAAAGCAACCATCTGCAAAAAATAGAGAAGCCTCAGAAGAAACTCTGATGTTGGATTTTCCAGCCTTCCCAACATAGGAAAAACATGAATTTCTGTTGTTTAAGTCACCCATTCTATGGTATTTTGTTATGGCCATCCTGGTAAGCTAAGTCTAGAAATATACTCTCAAACAATCTGAAATATGATTAAAGATTTGTAAAGCTGGCATTTGTAAATCTATGTTAGTGCACTTGATGTAGGTTAGTCATGGTACTAGGTACTATGGATAATGTGGAAAGCAAAACGGGCTCAATATTCCCTTCCTGAAGATGGTACTCACTTGAGAGATTGACGTTAAACAAACAGGACATATCCCTACATCCTTTGTGAAACATAAAAAGAGAAAGTTGAAGCTGGGATGAGAAGGTAAAGCTATGTGCTTTTGAGTGGGTGTTGGGAGTCTGGGAGGATCAAGGAGACTTCTGTGAATATATGATGATTGAGTTACAATCTGAAAGGTGAGCAGGGATTAACAGGAGCCACAGAAGATTTCTGACATGGAGGGAAACTAGTGGGGCAGTGAGCCTAAGAAGAACAAGGAGGGCTGGAATGCAGAGACATTGATGGATTTTAAGTAACACAATAATGTAAGATTGACAATGTTAAAGCATACTAACTAGTGATGCATGGTTGGACATGCTCGTAATCCCAGAGACTCTGGAAGCTGAGGCAGGGTTGCAAGTTCAAAGTGAACCTTAGCAATTTAGCAAGGCCCTAAGCAACTTAGTAAAACCCTGTCTCAAAATAAAATATAAAAAGGGCTGGGGATGTAGTTCAGTGGTTAAGTGCCCATGGGTTCAATACAGGTACCAAAAAAAAAAAAAAAATCATGTAAGATTTCTCTGTCATTTGGGGTTGTTTTTTCCCCCCATATTTTAAAGTTTTTTTTTCATACTTTTCTATAGTGATTTTTATATTATCAGGAAAACGTTATCTTCAACACTTGAGACTGGTGGTGAAAAAGGGATTTTATGTAAATGTCATCTTTGACTGAGGAGGTGAAAAAGAAGGCAAAGAATTGAGGAGCCTGAAAAGAAGGCAAAGAATTTTGATCACATCTAAGATATACTTAAAATCTCCTTATATCAGAGAGGGTTTTCAATTTCTCTCCTTGATGTGTGACTTCACAAGAAGCAGGCTAAAAAGAGAATGCTAATTGGTGACAGGGAGACATTCACATTTTAAAAAATTTTTACCTGCTATGAAAGTTCTATTTTCACAATTTTTATGTCTTTAAAATATAATTTCCCTCAACAAGGTATAAAATGATGTCCTAAATAGCTTTAAATAGACTTACCCATCTTTCCCCACATCTATGAAACAGGCTGTAGCACTAAGGTCAGGATCTCACACTCAGAGCTTGTCCTTTGCTTCTGGGGTCCTGGGCTGCAGTGTGCAGTGTCCACCAACTTTGGGCACAATGACCACCCAGTGCACTGACTCTCAGATCAGAAAAGTGCTCTCAACAGAAAAGCTGTTTCCTCTGTGCACTCAGAACAATCACTGTCATAGAAAAGTTCTATGCACTCTCTGATTCCAAGTCACTAGTTCTCATTTAAACAGAAATTGGCTTCCAGGAAGAGAACCCATTCCGTATGTGTCCGGGTCCACCAGGTTCTGACCTGAGGGACAGGCTGGGGATGAGAAAGAACACAGGCAGGAGATCCAGATGGAGCAGTCTCTCAATTTATTGAAGTTTACATCTCCTTTTATAGTGTTCTTAAGGTAGTTACCCAGGGGGTTAAGCAGATTTTTTGAGTACAGACAAAAGTTAGGAACATTCTGAGGTTAATACATTCTGACCCACCCAGTTTTACTTTTACATGACAATAGTAGGCTTAACAAAGCATAACCTAGCCCTAAAGGAGCTTATGCAAATAGTAATATGATCATTCCAGGGCAGCTGATAAAATGGAGTGAAGGTCAGACCCCAACAATTCCCCCTTTTTATTTTAATTGAAGGCGTCCAGGATCTGTCTTAGGTTGTGGAATGTGATAACCCTCTTTACCCATCATGGGGATAAGCAACAGCATGGTTGCCTCCCTGTCTTAGGTTAGTAAGGCACCCATTCCATCTTACCCATCATTGATACAAGGACTCATGTCTCCTTCAACACAAGAAATCATACTTGGGGGGAGGGTCTTGCCTCTGTTGCTGTGCCAACAGGATTTGCTGTATTGCATGAATTTTAGTCTGCTGCTGCTGCCATCTGCTGCGAGAGTGATAAATGAGAAAAATTACACCTAAACTTAAGACTCCAATCCTGGTGGCAATGTCAAACCAATTTTTTAACAGGTTAAGGGCTTTTGATATCCAGGTAGCCAAGCCAGATAAAGATATAGGTGGAACTTGGGTCTCATTTAGAGCCTTAATTTCTCTAATTAACAAAGTGGTTAAATTCCTAAACTTGTTGTTCCAAGGGCCTCTCACCATCTCACTTAGCTGAGATACAGACATGGACAAATTGTGCATAGTATAAGAAACAGGTGTTACACAAATATCTTTGAACAGTGGGAAAAAGACATATGTGAAATATCATACAGTAATTCTATTTCTTCTTGTATCAAGTTAGTTTTTTGGTTTAACAGCATTATGCCCACTTGCAAATGTTCATTAATTTGCTGTTGAGTACTTAGGGCAGTAGCAGTTTGTTCAGCCAATTTATTCACCATTGTTGCTGTGGCCACTGAATGGTGCATGGCCAGTCTTGTGGCAATAGCAGCTACAGCTGCAGCCATGATTACTGCTACAACAGCAGCTGAAAATCCGAAGTCCCTTCTGGTTCAATAGAACTGAGCATTCTGGACATTCACCTTCATTTCTACTGGAACAGGAATCATTGCAGGGACACAGACAACAAAGAAGGAATCATGAAATCCCTCCTAGCAGGAACAAAGCCCAGTACAACTCTGCATCATTTTGATGTACCTGTCCCATTAGAAGCAGAAAGCTGATGCGCAAGGTGTTCCGGAATCCACTAGGGACCATCATTCTCCTGTGGAAAAACACAAACACTACCTCAACCCCAGATTAAGACCGGGTCGGGTCCATGCCATTGATTATCAATGGGATCCCTCCACATGACCTGTGCATAGGGGTCGGCCACTAGGATGCCAATGGGATTTGGCTGAAGTATTATTGTTAACATCCAAAGTTTAAAAATTAAGAATAAAGAGGATATGATTAAGTAGGTCTTGTGGGGCAGTATACTCCCCCTTTTTATTTTTAAGTAGATAATTTTTGATGGTGAGATGTGCACGCTCCACAATGCCTTGACCCTGTGGATTGTATGGAATGCCTGTTTTATCCATGACCTGATATTTTGTGCAGAATTGAGCAAACTTGGTGCTAATATAACTAAGTCCATTATCAGTCTTGATTATCTTAGGTACCCCAAGAACAGAGAATGCATATTTACAATGCGCAATAACATCCCTTACCCTTTCTCCAGAATGTGGGGAAGCAACAATAAACCCAGAACAGGTATCAATGCTGACATGCACAAATTGTAATTTGCCAAAGGAGGGGATATGGGTAACATCCATTTGCCATACATGATTGGGTAAAAGTCCCTTAGGATTCACTCCATAACGAGGGACAGGAAGCAGTGGTTGACATGTAGGGCAGGAAGCAACAATGTGTTTTGCTTCTTCTTTGGAAATTTGGAAGCGATATTGTAAAGAGTGACTATTGAGATGAAAAATATCGTGTGCTCATTTGGCCTCCTGCACAGTCATGTGCAAGGGGGCACGAGTGAGAGCATCAGCTTGGGCGTTACCTGCAGACAAGGGCTAGATGGGCCACCAACATCTCTGCAAATTTTTATATATGAACTTAAATCCCTATGTTTTTGGGGGCGTATAGCCTCCTGACACCATTTATTGGCATTTGTTAAGGCTAGATGTTTAACAAATGGAGCAGCCTGATCTGCGTCTCCAAATATGTTCCCAGCAACCTGTAGAAGGTGAGCCACAAAAGAACTAAAAGGCTCATCAGGGCCCTGAATAATTTTTGCTAATTGCCCATGTGGGTCCTGCTTGAAGGAATTGATCCCCATGCTCTTCTGGCACAGACAGCAATCTGGGCGTACACCCCAGGGTCATAAAGCAGCTGTGATTCAGTTTCAGCAAATTGTCCCTCCCCAGTTAGCATATCAATATTTCTTTGAGGGAAGCCCGCCTGAGCATTTCTGCCAGCAGTGTCAGAACAGTTCTCAAGGTAAGAAGCCTTCCATAGCAAATAGTCCCCAGGTTCTAACATAGCCTTGCAAATTGTTTTCTAATCATTAGGAACAAGATTTTTATCTACTAGAGAGTCTATTATTGCCTTAATAAAGGGTGGTTGAGGACCATACTGATGAAGAGGCTCCTTAAGATTTTTAATGTCTTTAAAGTCAAGAGGCTGATGCTGATGCATTCCCCCTCCTGTGCCATCTTCTACCTCTATTACAGGGAAATTGAGTCTATCTCTCCTGGACACCAGAGGGTCTCTTAACTCAAGTTTTATATTCTCCAATTGCTCCTGTAGTTCCTTCAAGAGGGAGAAAACACTGGGATCATGGGGAGGAGCTGTAGCGCTCAGAAAGGGGTTGGAGGATTCAGGATATGGGGGCACCGGACATTCTGTATCCACTAAAGCCGGCTCTTCGTAAGAACCAACAGATTATTTTTTCTGCACCGCAAAAAGTGATTCTGCACCTCACTAAGTGATTCCACACGGTCCTGAATAGCTTCTCTTGGCAAAGTATTTGGAGAATGCAAAGCATCCCTCACTAATTTCCATAAGGATATAGTAGATAATATAAAAGACCTAGCAGTCTCTAGTTTAATGCCTGTGCCTTGAGCTTACAATATTTTGCATAGGTCCATTACCTTTTGAGCTTTAGAGTCTTCAGATCCTGTATATCTTGAAATAATCCTAATTCCTAAAATAATCCTAATTCTTAAAAGAATCCTAATTCTGCCTCTCTACTTACCTCTGGCCAGAGTGTTTTTCCAGGGGGTCCCTCAGCATGTCCGTCATACTCAGGTCCCTCTTCTGGCGCCACTTGTCCAGGTCCGGCCAGGTTCTGAACTGAGGGACGGGCTGGGGATGAGAAAGAACACAGGCAGGAGATCCAGATGGAGCAGTCTCTCAATTTATTCAAGCTTTACATCTCCATTTATAGTCTTCTTAAGGGAGTTACCCAGGGTTAAGCAGATTTTGAGTACAGAAGTACTGTGGTTAATACATTGTGACCCACCCTGTTTTACTTTTGCACGACAATAGTAAACTTAACAAAGCATAATCTAGCCCTAAAGGAGCTTATGCAAATAGTAATATGGTCATTCCAGGGCAGCTGATAAAATGGAGTGAAGGTCAGACCTCAACATGTATTATGCTAATATAATGGTAGATATACGTCACACATTTGCCCAAACCCATAGAATGTACAAAACCAAGAATAAATCCTAATGTGAAATATGGACTTTGGGTGAATGATGTATGGATGGTTCTTCAATTATTATCAAACGCACTTCAGTGGTGGGGGATGTTGATAATGGGGAGGATATACATGTATAGAGTGGAGGGTTAATAGGAAATCTCTGTACCTTCTGTTCAATATTTGGATGAACCTAAAATTGCTCTTAAAAATGCCTTTTTACAAAATATAGAAGTATCAAGACACTGGGATGTGGGCAATGTGGGGGTAATTCTGGTTTAAGAATATATGCCTATTGGGGCTGGAGTGGTGGCTCAATGGTTGCAGTGCTTGCCTGGCATACATGAGGACATGAGTTCAAACCCCAGCACCAAGTACACAACAAAGTGTTGTACCAATGAAAGCTGCATGAAAAACTAAATAAAATGGATTCTCTCTCTCTTTTTCTCTCTCTCACTTTCCCTCTCTTTCTTAAAAAAAGAACATATGTCTATCATATTGTTATTTTATATGCATTTATGATTTACAATAACACCTTAATAAATTTTTTTTTAAAAAATGCCTTTTTAAAAGCTGTCAATAGGGCTAGAGTGGTGGCTAAGCAGTTATGGCACTTGCCCAGCATGCATAAGTAAGTATGTAGGTTCAAACCCCAGCACCACATACATGGCAAAGTCTCAGAAGGCCACATGAAAAACTAAATAAAAATTCTTTCTTTCTTACTCTCTCTCTCACTATCCCTCTCTCATAAAAAAAAAAAAAAAAAAAAGAAAGAAAAAGAAAAAAGCCTGTCAAGAGCTCAATTTCTTGATGTACTTTATTCTGGCTTTACCTGCAATCACCCTTCAGTTGTCTCTCTCCTGTCCTCAAGTAAATGATTAAGATGAAACACAATGAAGAGAAAAATCCAGGTGCTGGGATAATAAGACCTATTTTGAGTTTTGGTGCACAGGTATGTACCAGACACTCTGGGAACCAAGTCCTGACCTCTAACCTCAGAACAAATTCTACAAGGGAGTCATTCCTCCCACTTAAAAATGAGGAAAATGAATCTTAGGGAGGCTGAGTAATTTGCCTAAGATTTATGTGACTACTTACTTTGTTAGAGGATAAAGTGACATGCCTAAGCATATGACATCTTGTTCTTGAAATAACTATCCTAAACCATTTATCTTCAAGAGGAATAACAACTTCATTCTATTTCTATGTGAAACTGCCTAGGTGACTCTTAACAAGGTGCCTATTAGAACAAAATTCCATATTAAAATTATAATCATAATTTGTATGTCCTTAGGAATTTGCCTTAAAAGTTTATGTGAGGAGTATTTTATAAAATAGTTTAATGCTATCACTAAGTAGAGGCTTATAAATGAGTCAACTAGCTGTATACAGAAATAGTTTCATGAAAACACATTCACGTACCCAAATGGTTTAACAGCTGCTCTTTTAGAAATATTAAAGAAAAGCTCAACATCAGGTAAACAAAGGGGAGTATAAGAAGAAACACCTTGGAGCTTATGATACTCTGTTCTTCTCTTATCCACTAGCTATGATCATCATCGTCAGTATGAACATGTAGTCATCAGCTGATCCTGCCATAACATAACACCACAGACTGGGTGGCCAACCAATAAAAATTTACTTCTTGCAGTTCTGGAAACTGGGAAGTTCAAGATCAAGGTTCTGACTGACTGAGGTCCTGGAAAAGAGCTCCCTTTCTTACTTGCAGATAACTGCCTTCTCACTGTGTCCTCAAATAACCTCTTCTTGTTGTATGTGTGGGGAGGGAAAAAAAAGATAGCTTTCTTGTGTCTCTTCTTATGAGGTCACTAATCCCATCAATCAGGACCCCACCCTCATGACTTCAATTAACCTTAATTATCTCCTAAAGTCCACATCTCTAAATATAATCACATTGAGGATAAGGCTTAAACATCTCAATTTGAGGAGGACACAAACATTCAGTCTATAACAGAACATGTACCAAATTCCAAACTTCCATATAAAATTTCCAAGTATCCTCCCATTGTAATATAAAAGAAACACTGAAGACAGTGTTGGATAGGAGGAATAACACAATATTCTACAGTACAGTGTAACTACTGTATATTCGCATATTTCAAAATAGCTAATAGAGGGCTGGAGTGGTGGCTCGGTGGTTACGGCACTTGCCTGGCATGTGCGAATACACAGGTTCAAACCCCAGCACCCACATACACAACTAAGTGTCAGAACAATGAAAGCCATGTAAAAACGTCAATAAAAATTGATCTCTTTCTCTCTCTTTAAAAAAAAAAAATAGCTAATAGGATTATGAATGTTCCTAACCAAAGAAGATAATAAATGTTTGAGGCAATGGATATACCAATTACCCTATGAGAATTATATGTCATATACATGTATTAAAATACCTTACTGTACTCCATAAAAGTGTACAATATTTTGTGTGAGTGTAGTGCTGGGGATCAAACCCAGAATCTCACAAATGCCAAGTTTATGCTATATACAAGCCTGTACAATTATTATATAGGTTAAAAATAATATATATATTTTAAATGACAATGAGGATGGCTGAAGAGGTGGCTCAGCACTAGGACCCAGATTTGAACCCCAGCAGCACATACTCAACCAAGTGTCAGAAAAAACAAAAACCAGATGAAAAAATAAAAACTGATTCTTTTTCTCTCTTTCTCTCTCTCTCTCTCTAAAAAAGAGGACAATGAAGGAAAAGTACAATAAAAAGAATCCTAGAACTTCTGGCAGTCATTAACCGAACGCATTAAGAAAATGTTTTTTTCCAAGTTTCAACATTTCTAATAATAATAAATAAGCACTTATTTAGGACAGGCACTGTCCTAAACACTTAACTACATTATTCCTTGAATCTTCACAGCACCCTTAGGAGGAATATACTATTATCATCCATTCCATTCAGAGAGAGGTTAACTTGCTTAGTTATACTGCTAGTAAGTGAAGTATATAAGAGGCTGGTTCCAGAGTGCTTGTTATTTTTTGCATTTTTTATTAAGGAGTTGAGTTATTGTAAATCATAAATGCTTATAAAGTAACAATATGATATACGTTTTTTTCTTAAACCAGTATTACCCCATAACCCAAACCTCAGTCTCTTGATTCTTCTATATTGCATCCCTACAAGTGATATAAATGCTTAGATTTTGAATTTTCCAGAATTAAATGATTGCATAAGTATTATGAGAATTCTCAGGGGGGGTAAAGAGTATGCTATATTGTTGTTTGTCTCCCTAGATCCCTCTCTATTCACCCTTCCTCTCCCTTCCTCCTGCCTATCCCTTCCCCACCCCCCAAAAATCTATGGTTGCCCTAGATTATGCGTTGCTATGCATTTTATGGACCTAATACATGAGTTTGACAACCTTTCACACAAGCCTGGGTTTTGCTCTAGCCTCCACAATGAGGGAAAAAATTCAACCCTTGCTTGTTCTTAACCACTTCACTCTGCTGCCCATTTAGCAAGTCTTCTACCTTATCTTACAGTAGAGAGAAAAATCCAACATTATGCTAAAGCTCCCTTACAGAGATGTCACTGAAATCCTACCATTACTTTAATTCCCTTGGATTAGAATATTGCTTCATTAAAATTAAACACAAATTTAATATTTAATATGAAATGCAAGAAGGCACTCAATTGTACCCTCTCGCTCCCCAGATTTGTGAGAAATTCCCTAAGGGGGCCAATCCCTAGCCCATCTCTACAACAGCTAAAGGAGAACCACTCCTGTGGTGACATACTGTAGGGATGAAAGTATGTAGTCATGTCAGATCAATGAAAGATACTAATTAATTTTTTCACTGTTTTGAATTAAGACTATAGAGTAAGAATATAAAATGGAGGAATAAGATTTTAACAAAAGAAAAAAATCCTTGAGTGTGGATAGGTAGAGGCTTATTTGTTTCCCCTCAAATTATTCCATGTGGGCAAGCACATGCTGTGCCTCCCCTAGAGCTCAAAACAGCACTGAGATGTCTGGAGTTACCAAGCCCTGGGCTAGTGAATTCAGCTCCTCTTCAAAGAGCTCCTTCATTTGGTATAACCCTCCTTTCTACCAGGCCTAGACTATGTAGAACAAACAATGTTCAGAGAGCCAGGTAAAGCTAAAGAAGACAATGACTAGAAAGCTGAATTGACTAAGGTATTAAAAATGCACTTCCAACAAGCAGAAAAAACAAATGATATGGGAACTTTTACTTCAGTTTTTGTATTTGTATGATGATGGAGTGGGAAGACAGATATATTCAATAGCAAGAGAGTCCTCACGTTATTTTTTTCACCAAGAACAACAGGACAATAAAACTAGATTTCTTTGTTCACTTTAAATCAGTAATCACAGATGATAATGAGTTTGGACAAAAAGCAGCATTCTATGAGAAGGACTAAGCTTTTACCCTTTGTCCATACTTCATTCTTTCAGCCAATTTGTATTTTGCACTAGAATGAAAATTCCACAAGCATGGGGACCATGTATGCCTTCTTTTACTATATAATCCTGTTGTGCCTGGCACATGGTAAATGCCCCCAAAATATGTTAAGTGAATTAATGCTCCCTCACTGTGGTTTTTTCTTTAAATCATGAGACTCAAACACATATGAGAAAGCACATTCAAAATAAGCAAGAAGGGGGAAGTGCTTCACTTCCTATGAGTATTATAATGGATGTAGGTTATTAGTAATTTGAGAGAGGGAAAGACCTTAGAGGAATATTACAGAAAGAAGAAAAAGAGGAAGAGTGTTTCTTTTATTTTTATTGGGTTGAAAGTAAAACACAAAAATTGAAAATCAAATTGTTCTCAGATCTCTAAAGTAAGATAAATTTGAGTGCATTTCAGAGATAGGAGAAGTTAAGTATCCACATACAAATCCACCTTACTATTATACAGCATTATGTAAATAAAGAAAGAAGAATCAGACTCCTTATTTTCCAGGACTCTGCCCACATTGCTTCTGTGTTCTCTGATTTGTGTTCTACTCACCTTTCCTTCTTGTAGTAAGTCAGATTATAATTTTCATTCCATGTTTTTCTCCATAAATAAACATATGCATAGTGGTCTGATAACTGTAAAATTCATTGTTGACTCTGAGAATCTAAACAGGTTAATTCAAGCAAATGCTCAAAACAGGGACAAGCAGAAAAAGATGTTATATGAATAACATTTACAAATGTTATACACTGCAAAATCTGCTATTCCTCAAGAACATAAGGTAAACAATATTGCAACCTAAAAGTGAATTTTCTAAATAGGGTTATCTGAGTTTTAAAATCTGATAGATGCTGAAGTTTATTCAAGAAACTATATTTTATAGAGGAACCACAATGGTGGAGTAGAGAGAGCAACACTTTCCAGGACTCAGAATCAAAGCAGCTGGAGAACAGAAGCTCAGCGAAGTAGGTGACTGAGTGAATTCGTTGAAGTTCAATAAGACAGTAGAGACTTGGAGAGACCCAGAAATTCGAGTCTTTGAAACAGAGAGTAAGAAAGAATGACTCAGTGCCCAGCCTGCAGTAGTGGCACCAGGGCATGACAGAAAGAAGGTAACACCAAGTGTAGGGTAAGCAAGGTAAGCAAATTTGGCATGAAAACAGCTGTAGAACAGAAAGCCAGTCTGAACTTGGTGGGTCCTGGAGCAGGACAGTGGAATGATATTTGAAAAGTGTTCCATGTTTCTCAGAAACAAAGAGCTATGGAAGGGAGCCATCTTGTAGAGGTCACTCCTGAGCTTGCTGTTTGGGGAACCCTGGAGTCTGCATATTGCCACACTGTCCTGCCTTATGGCCCAGTGTGACATTGGTGGAATGCCACTGAAGCAGGCAGAGGGAAAATTGTATGCAATGGAATGGTTGGAGATATGAAAGGGAGTGCATCTCGCTTTCCTTTTGAGTCTGATGACTCCAGTGACAAACTGAAGAGAGTTGGGCACCTGAACACATGCACATGGTTACATGTGGGGACTGAGCCTCAGAAGGCCATAGTCATGAGTGGTGGAGTGCATGGAACCTGCTGTGCCCCCTCCACTGGTGGAGTTGGTTGCCCCACCTTCCAAGTGGGATTCTGGGGTCAGAAGGGTATTTCAGTGAGTTTTGCATCATTGTGACCAAAAGACCTAAAAAGAACAACCTAGCAGAGAAAAAAATTTATTTTGGCTCACAGTTTCAGAAAATCAGCCCTTGGCTGACCAACTCCATAGCTCTGGGATCGAGGCAAGGGATAACATCATGGCAGAAATGCATGGTAGAAGAAAGCAGCTTAAGACACAGAAATCAGGAAGCAGAGAGAGCACCTGGCTCCTCAGGAACAAAATATAAATCCCAAAGTCACACCCCGAGTGATCTGCTTCCTACAACCACACCCCACCTGCCTATAGTTTCTAGTTAATCCATATAAGTGTATTAATGAACTGCTTATGTTACACCTCTTTTCTAATCACTTCACCTCTGAAAATTCTTGCATTGACTAACACATGAGGTTTCGGGGGATACTTCATATATAAACCATAATGGGAATCTTGAGACCCGTATGTACAGTGGAATTCAGCATCAGCCTGGACCTGGGGTGCATCAATCAATATAATCTGTTCAAAGTAGACTCCAGCCAATGGTACTTCCTATTGCATGCCACCTTATATTAATGAACAAGGAAGCTTAGAGCTATTTCAACCAACCCAAGTCCCAGGCCACTACAGCTGGCAGTCTGCTGAGCAGCAAAGAGAAGATAGGATTAATAGCCTCCAGCCCTCACTCTAAAGGTGTGCATAGCCCAAAAGGGCGTGCAAAGAAGTACAAATTAACATAGTGAAAATACACGCTTATTGTCAAGTTTCAATCACTTTAGCTTTCTTTTTCTACATATGACTTTTTTTGTGTTTGCATATATATAATCATTTTAGTATCATTTTCTCTTTTTTCTTTTTGGTTCCTCTTTCTTCTTCTAACAGTCAATATTTTATTCTCTCTCATGTCACTTTTCTATTTCATTATTTTTCCTTTCCTTATATCCCTTAATGTCTACGTTTCTTCTGCTTTTTCTCTTTATTTTTTGAATATTCTAATTTTTCTTTTGGTTTTCTCTTTCTATTTTCTTCTCTCTTAATTAGTTATACTTTTCCATCTTTAAAGACTATTTAGTTTACATAATTTCCACCCTTGTCACTCCTGTTTCTGTGGTCATTAGCATTTTGTAGATGTCATACATGACACCTGGTGTTTAATGCCTATCTGGTTCACTGATGCTTGTTGTTATTGCCTTTGTGCATTTCCCCCTTTCTGCAAGGTGCTTAAGATACAGTGTGACACTTCAAGTTTATGGGGCAGATGTTCAGCCACTGAGCTACACTCCCAACTCAGCCAGGAGATAGCACACCTTGTTCCACGCATAACCCAACCCCACTCAAACTTCAGTGAATATTTTAACACTAATATTAGGGAAGATTAAAAAAAAAAAAACAACTAGTCAATGACCAGGCCCCAAGTATGCATGGCTGGGGTGGCCTGAAGACCCACTCCTGGACATCTGCTTCTACATTAAGGACAGAGAATAATAACATAAATACTGTGGACACTATACCTATGAGGTGTGAATCTATAATTTTTCAGAAGTCCAACCCAAAGGATGAGTAACTATCAACATTCAAATACATGAAATTTGATAAAACAAGGCAACATGACTTCTCCTAAGGTTCAGAATTCATTAGCAACTGATTCCAAAGATAGTGAAGTAATGAAACACCAAATAAAGAATTCAAGAGAACTATTTTTAAAAGATCAATGGATTCCAAGAGAACACAGAGAAACAATTAAGAAAGATAATATAGGACAAAAATGATAAATTTGAGAAAGAGAGAGATTTTGAAATATAAAACCAAAAAGAAATCTTGGAAATGAATAAATCAAAATCAATACATCAAATTTTAAAAATGCAACGTAAAACCTAACCAATGGATGAGATCAAGCAGAGGACAAAATATCAGGGAATGAAGATAAGAGAGAAGAACTAGAACATTCAAATGGTAATAAGGAAAAAAAAACCCCAGGAAACCATAAACAGAACATCTCTGGGACAAGATCATTAAAAGGCCTAATTTAAGACTCAAGGGCTTGGATGTTGAGAAGATGGTGGATTAGAGGAAGAGTACACTCTGTGATTGCTCCCCAACTCACGATTAAAGCAGCAGGAATATTGTTCTCAGCAAGACACATTATTACAAAAATGCCTAACACAGAGAATAAAAGAATTTTAAAAGCTAAAAGAAAATGACTGGTCACATTTAGCAGTAAATCAATCCAAATTTCAACTGATTTGTCAACCTAAAAGCAAGAAGGGCTTAGAACAACATATACTCAGTTCTGAAGGAAAATGGATACCAATCAAGAATACTATCCTCAGCAAAATTCAACTTCAGAATTGAAGATGAAATAAAAACCTTCCATGATAAACAAAAGCTACATGACTTTATATAACTAAAAAGCATGCATTACAAAACATACTCAATAAAATATTTCATGAAGAGGAAATGAAAACCAGCATAGGGAGGAGTTACACTAGAAGAATAGTTAATTAAAAGAGAATCAAGTCCAATTTAAACATTAGAAGTAAATCAAAATGATGGGGAATTAAAACAATCTCTCCATAATAACAATGAATGTAAACAGTCTAAATTCAATCAAAAGATATAGGTTGGCAGATAGGATTGAAAAAAATGACCCAACAGGTATGGTGGCACACACCTGTAATCACAGTGGCTCAGGAAGTACAGGCAGATAGATCAGAAGTTCAAAGCTAGCCTCAGCAGCTTAGTAAGACCTTGTCTCAAAATAAAAAAATAAAAATTGGGGGTGATGGAGAGGTGGCTCAGTAGTAATTGCACTTGCCTGGCATGCATGAGGACCCATATTCAATCCCCAGCAACAAATATACAACTAAGTGGAAGAAAAACAAACAAAAACAGATTAAAAATAAAAATTAACTCTCCCTTTCTCTTTTTCTCTCTTAAAAAACAGGGTTGGGAGAGGTGGAGATGTAATTTTGTGGTTAAGGACCGCTGGGTTCAATCCATGGTACCAAAAAAACAAAACAAAAAATAAAAATAAAAAACAAGACCCAACAATATGCTGCTTGCAAGAGACTTACCTCACAACCAAAGACATCCACAGACTGAAAGTGAAAAGATGAGAAAAAACACCATTCTTATGGGACTCATAAACAAGCTGGGTTTACTATTCTCATATCAGATAAAGTGGACTTCGAGCCAAGATTAACCAGAAGAGACAAACAAGGTCACTTTACATTGCTTAAAAATCAACATGATATAATGATTGTAAATACTTATGCCCCAAACAATGGAGCATTTATGCATATAAAACAAACCCTTCTCAATATTTACAATCAAACAGACCATAATACAATACTAGGGGGTGACTTTAACACACCTGGATAGATCATTCAAACAAAAACTAAATATTCTACAGAACTAAAATATACAATTAATAAGGACGTAACAGACATCTATAGAATATTTCATCCATCGATGTCTGAATTCACTTTCTTCTCAGCAGCACATGGAACATTTTCTAAAATAGGCCATATTTAGGGTCAAAAATACAAAAAATTAGAGATAATACCTTGCATTCTATAAATAAGATCATAATGGAATAACAATAGAAATTAATAGTAAAATAAAAAACAGAAACCACTCTTAATGTCTGGAGATTAAATAATACACTTATTTTTTAAAGAGAGAGAGAGAGGGACAGCGAGAGAGAGAATCAATTTTATTTAGTTTTTCATCTGGTCCCAGTTGCTCCAACACTTAGTTGCTGGGGTTTGAACCCAGATCCTCCTGCATGCCAGGCAAGCACTGTTACCACTGAAAAACCAACCACTCCAGCCCCTAAATAATATACTTTTAAATGATGAATGCATAGCAGAAGAAATCAGGAGCAATTAAAAAATTCTTAGAAGTAAACAAAAATAGTGATGCAACATGTCAAAATCTCTAGGACAGAAAGCAGGCAGTTCTAAAAGGAAAGTTCATAGCACTGAGCTCAAACATTAAAATAATAGAAAGACACCAAATAAATAATGTAACATTATTTTTCAAGGCCCAAGAAAAAGATGAGGAAGCCAACATTAAAATTAGAAGAAGACAGGAAATAATTAAATACAGAGCCAAATCAATGAAATTGAGATTTAAAAACACAAAAGATCAATAAAACAGTTGTTTTGTTGTTGTTGTTGTTTTTATTTAAAGAAAGAGGGGACAGGGAGAGTGAAAGAGAGAAGTAATCTTTACTTAGTTTTTCATGTGACTTTCATTCCCTAGACACTTCGTTGTGTACGTGATGCTGGGGTTTGAACTCGCCTACTCGCACATGCCAGGCAAGCGCCACAACCAGCAAGCCAATGCACCAGCCCCCAAAACAGTTGTTTTTTTAAAAAGGATAAACAAAAATTGATAAACCATTAGCCAAACTAACCAAAAGAAAGAGGGAAAAACTCAAATTATCAAAATGCAAGATAAAAAAAGGAAATATCACTACAGACACTACTGAAATGCGGTGACCATCAGAAACTATTTTGAAAAATTTACATTCCAATAAACTAGAAAATTCCTAGAGACATATGACCTGTTCAAATTGAACCAGGATGGGGCAGGATCGGTGGCTCAGTGGTTTCGGTGCTTGCCTGGCGAGCACTAGGACCAGGGTTCAAACCCCAGGCACCACGTACACAACTAAGCATTGGAGCAACTAAGGCCATGTGAAAAACTAAATAAAATTGTTTCTCTCTTTCTCTGTCTCTCTCACTGTCCCTCTCTCTTAAAACAAAACAAAACAAACAAACAAAAATTGAACCAGGAGGCTATAGAAAACTTAAATAGATCAATTTCAAGTAATGAAATTGAAACAGCTATCAAAAGTCATCCAACAAAGAAAAGTCCAGATGGAATATCAGCTGAGTTCTACCAGACCTTTAAAGAACTAATTATTCCATGAAACAGAAAATGAGGGAATATTGTCAAACTTATTTTACTAACCCAGTATCACCCCAATCAAAACCAGAAAAAAACACATCAAGGAAAGAAAACATCAGGCCAATATCCTTGATGAACTAACATAGATGCAAAAATTCTTAATATTGGCAAACCACATACAAAAACACATTAAAAAGATTGTGCACCATGATCAAGTATGTTTTATCCCAGGGATACAAGGTTGGTTCAAAATACAGAAATTGATAAATCTAATCCACCACATAAACAGACTTAAAGACAAGAATCATATGATTATCTCAATAGATGCAGAAAAAGCATTTGATAAAGTACAGCACTCATCCATGTTTAAACACTAGAAAAACTACAGATAGAAAGAACTTATCTCAACATTGTGAAGGCTATATATAACAAATCCAAGGTCAATATTATTCTAAATGTAGAAAAACTGAAAGTGTTTTTTCCAGAAACAGAAACGACAAGAATGTTGACTCTTATTCAACATAGTCCTTGAAACTCTAGCCAGAGCAATCATGCAAGAGAATAAAATTAAAGGGATACAAATAGGAAAGAAAGAGCTCAATTATATCTATTTGCTGATGATATGATCCTTTATTTAGAAGACTGCCCCCCCTAAAAATAAAATTCTATCAGAAGACTTTGAGAGCTCATAAATGAATTAAGCAAAGTAGCAGGATACAAGATCAACACCCATGTTCCTATACTCCAAAGAATCTGCTGGAAAAGAAATTAGAAAAACTATCCTATTCACAATAGCCTCAAAACAAACAAACAAACAAACAAACAAACTTGGGAATCAATCTAACAAAAGTGATGAAGGACCTCTAAAACAAAAACTAAGGAACACTAAAGAAATAAATTGAAGAAGATCTTAGAATATGCAACAACCTCTTATGTTCTTGGATAGGCAGAATTAATATTGTCAAAAAGACCATATTACCAAAAGTGCTATACAGATTCAATGCAATCCCCATCAAATTCCAGTAACATTCTTCACAGAACTAGAAAAAGCAGTTAGGAAGTTCATCTGGAAAAATAAGCGACCCAGAATAGCCAAAGCAACCTTAAAAGAGAAAAGTAAACAGGAGGCATCAGAATATAAGACCTCAAATTATACTACAGAGATATAATAACAAAAACACCATGATACTGGCACCAAAACAGGTATGAGGACCAATGAAATAGAAGACATAGAGATAAATCTACCTAAATTCAGCTGATACTAGACAACGGTGCCAAAAGCATATATTGGATAAAAATATAGCCTTTTTAACAAATGGTATGAGGAAAACTGGAAATCTATAGGTAGTAGTATGGAATTTAATCCTTATCTCTTACCCTGCACAAAAGTCAACTCAAAGTAGATCAAAGACCTAGGAAATAGACCAGAAACCCTGAAACTGCTAGAATAAAACATAGCCTCAACACTCCAAATTGTCAGCTTAGGAACTAACTTTCTTTTTTTTTTTTCTTTTTTTCTTTTTTTTTTTTAAAGAGAGAGGGACAGTGAAAGAGAGGTAGAGAAAGAGAGAAACAATTTTATTTAGTTTTTCATGTGGCTTTCATTGCTGTGGAACTTCATTGTGTACGTGGTGCTGGGGTTTGAACTTGTATACTTGCGCCTGCCAGGCAAGTGCTGTAACCACTGAGCCACCACTCCAGCCCCAGGAACTAACTTTCTTAACAAGACTCCTAAAGCATAAAAAATATAAAATCAGGGCTGGAGCGATGGCTTGGCAGTTACGGCGCTTGCCTGGCATGTGTATGTATGCGAGTTCAAACCCCAGCACCACATACACAACAAAGTGTCTCAGGAATGAAAGTCATATGAAAAACTAAATAAAGATTGCTTCTCTCTTGCTTTCTCTTTCTCACTGTCCTCTCTTTCTAAGAAAATAAAAAAAAAGAGTTTAAAATCAAAATTCAATAAGTGGAATGGCATCAAATTAAAAAGCTTCTTCACAGCAAAGGAAGCAATTAAGAGCATGAAGAGAGAGCCAAAAGAATGGTAGAAAATCTTTGCCACCTGCTCCCCAGGGCATTAATACGTTAATATACAGAACTAAAAAAAAACTTACCAAAAAAAAAAAAAAACCACACCAAATAACCTAAATCAAATGGACAAATGAAATAATCAGACACTTCTCAAGAGAAGAATAACAAATAATCAACAAATATATGAACAACAACCTATCTAGCAATTAGATGTTGGCAAGGATGTGTGGAGAAAAAAGTACACTCATACATTACTGATCAGACTGAAACTTGATACAACCACTCTGGAAAACAGTATGGAGATTCTTCAAAAACCTAGGAATGGAACTACTATATGACCCAGCTGTTCTACTCCTCCTCAGTATATACCCAAAACATTTAAAACCAGCACATTATAGTGACAAAGCCACATCAATGTTTACAGCAGCACAATTCACAATAACCAAGCTATGGAGCCAACCTAGGTGCCCTCAACAGATGAATGGATAAAGAAAATGTATATATCAGTATTATTCAATCATAAAGAAGAATGACTTTATGGCATTTGCTGGTAAGTGGATGGAACTAGAGACTACCATGCCAAGTGAAAAAAAAAATAAACCAGTTCCAAAATGTCAAAGGTTGAATGTTTTCTTTGATACATGGAAACTAATTCAAAATCAAAGGAGGGGATATAAAAAGAGTAGAAGAAAGATTAATGGAGTAGACAAAGGGGAATGAAGGAAAGTGAGGAGGGGTGGGATAAAGATAGATAGTGGAATGAATCTGATCTAACTTGCCTATGAACATATATGAATAAATCACAGTGAATGTCACTGTCTTATACATCCATCCACAAGATACAAATTAAAAAGAGAAGCTATAAGTAAATAGCAGAAAGATCAGTAGAGTGCAGGGAATGAGGGAGGAAGGAGAGGAGGGAAAGGGGAAGTACTGGGAACTGAATTAGAACAAATTCTATTCCATGCTTTTATAATTATGTTAAAATGAATCCTACTGTTATATATAACTAAAAAGAACCCATAAAAAATATGGAAAAAGTCAGGCATGGTGGTTCATAACCAGTGACTCAGGAGGCTGAGGCAGGAGGACCATAAGTTCAAAGTCAGTTTTAGCAACTTAGCAAGGTCTAAAGTACTTCACGAGACCCTGTCTCAAAATAAAAAAACAAAAAGGACTAGGGATGGCTCAATGATTAAATTCCCCTGGATTCAATCCCTGGTACCAAAAAAAAGTAGAAAAATTTTAAAAAGAACAAAATAAACTATGGAGAACTTGCAACAGAAATTGCATAAAATCAGAGGCATTGACCAGTGGAATAGAATAAAGGACACAGAGACAATCCCCTATAGCTCCAACCATCTGCGTCTTGACAAAGGTGCCAAAAACAAACATTGGAGAAAAGACAGCCTCTTTTTAAAATGGCACTGGGAGAACCAGATATCCAATCCATATGTAGATTGAAAGTAGATCCCTATTTCTCACCCTGCACAAAAATTAATTCAAAATAGACTAAAGACCTAAATATAAGACCTGAATCTTTGAAATTGCCAGAAGAAGACATAGGGGAAATACTTCAAGACATAGGTATAAGCAACAGCTTCTTGGGTAAGACTCCTATAGCTCAAGAATAAAAGCAAAAATTAACAGATGGGATCACATCAAATTAATAAGCTTCTATATAGCAAAGGAAACAATTAATTTCTTCCATTTGGCCTGCAGTATGAGAGAAAATCTACCAGTTATGCTTCTGAAAGGGTATTAATATCCTCAATGAATAAAGAATTTAAAAAAACTTAACACTGAAAAATAACGCAAGCAATAGTCAAATGAGCCAGATACACCTCAAAAGAAGTATGCATTACAAATAATTATATGAAAAAAAGTTCAACATCTTTAGCCAACAGGAAATTGCAAATAAAACTACACTGAAATTCCATCTCACCACAGTCAGAATAGCTAACATCAACAGTACAAAAAACAATAAATGCTGGTGAGGCTGTCAGGAAAAGGGAACGCTTACACACTTCTGGTGGGAATGTAAATTAGCAGAACCATGATGGAAATTTGTATGGAGGTTCCTCAAAAAACTAAAAATAGAAATACCATTTGATCCACTCCTTGTGCTATGCCTAAAAGAGAAAGTCAGCATACTATGGAGATAATAGTATATCCAGGGTTATCTCAGTAAATTTACGAAAGCCAAGTTATAGAATCAATGGAATTTTATTCAGCCATTCAGAAGAATGAAATCATGTCATTTGTTGAAAAATTAATGGAACTAGAGATCATAATTTAAGTGAAATAAGCCAGACACAGAAAGATAAGTATCACATATATATTCCCTCATATGTGGAATCTAGGGGTAAAAAGAAGACATGAGCCACACGCAGTAACTCGTGAGACTGAGACAGGAGGATCACAGGATCAAAGCCTCTCTGCTACCTGCTTCTGAGTCCACATCCAACCAGGCAACCTACTCCCCTCTTGGCAGAGTCTGAAGAGCAGTAAAGGATATTTTGGATGACTAAGATTGAAGAACTCACTACCTAGTAGATAGAAACCAGGTCCCTTAAAGAGCAAGATAAAATGATAAAAGGGATTTTTGTGGGTATGATTAAAGGTTTTCAAGTCCCTTGTTTTTAGACCACTTTGGTTTATAAGCCACTTTGGAAAAAAGTTTGCAGCTTTTTTTTTAAAGAGAGAGAGAAAGAATCAATTTAATTTAGTTTTTCATGTGGCTTTCATTATTCCAACACTTTGTTGTGTACATGGTGCCAGGGTTCAAAGTTGCATCCTCGAGCATGTCAGGCAAGTGCCTTAACCACTGAGCAACTAATCCAGCCCCCAGTTGTTTTTTTTTTAAGAGAGAGAGAGAAAATTTTATTTTTCATCTGTTTTTTTTTGTTGTTGTTGTTTGTTTGTTTTTCCTCCACTTAGTTGTGTATGTTGTGATAGGGATCAAATTCAGGTCCTCAGGCACGCCAGACAAGTGCCCTACCACTGAGCTATCTCTCCTGCCCAACTGTTTGCAGTTTTATTTATTTATTTTTCTTCAGTTTTAAACCAAAGTACTCTTCAAAAATTCTCTAAGAGAGGTTGGAGCAGTGGCTTAGTGGTTAGAATACTTGCCTGGCATGGGTGAGGACCCAGGTTCAAGTCCCAGCACCCCATATACAACTAAGTTTTGTAGAAACAAAGGCCAGATGAGAAAATAAAGTTGATTCTCTCTTTTTCCCTCCCTCTCACTTAAAACAAAAATTCAATAAGAGAAACCCCCTCCTTTATATCTTACAATTTATACAAAAAGAAACTCAAAAGGGGGGCTGGAGCGGTGGCTCAGCGGTTTCAGCGCTTGCCTGGCAAGCACGAGGACCCGGGTTCAAACCCCAGCACCACGTACACAACTAAGTGTTGGAGCAATGAAGGCCATGTGAAAAACTGAATAAAGTTGTTTCTCTCTTTCTCTGTCTCTCACTGTCCCTCTCTCTAAAAAAAAAAAAAATCTAAAAAAAAAAAAAAACTCAAAAGGGATTGAATACTTAAATACAATTTTAAAATAATGAATTGGGGGGGACATTGAAACAAAAAACTAGGCAAACAGCTCTTAGGCTTGGCATCATGATATGTAGAAATGGCAGAAAGATATACAAATGGCAGGTAAATACATGAACAATGTTCAACATCATTAGCCAGTAGGTAAAGGAAAGATAAATCTGTACTGTGATACCACTTACAAATGTTTCACAATTGTTAAAAAAAATTTAATTATTAATACCAAGTGCCAAAGAGGAAACAAGAAACTACATCACTCATACATTGTTTTTCTTTTTTTAAAGAGAGAAGGACAGTGAGAGAGAGAGAGAAAGAGAGAGAGAGAATCAATTTTTATTGAGTTTTTCACATGGCTTTTGTTGCTCGGACACTTAGTTGTGTATGTGGGTGCTGGGGTTTGAACTCGTGTACTTGTGCATGCCGGGCAAGCGCCGTAACTGCGAGCCACCGTTCCAGCCCACTCATACATTGTTGATAGGTATAAAAATGTAACAGTCACTTTGGAAAATAGCTTGCTAATTTCTTCTAAAACTAAAAATATGTTTACTGTATGACCCAGCAACTGTACTCTCGGGCATTTATCCTAGAGAAATGAAAACCTATATTCATGAAAAAAACTGCACATAAATGTACGGGCTTGACACACTCAACAACTTAGACTAACCTTAAGTATGCTAACTGAAAAGGTCCTATCAAAAGAGGAATTTTATAATTATATAACCAAGATATAATTTTATAACAGTATAAATAGAATTTTACATAACATTCTTTAAAATATAATCATAGAAATTAAGACCATATTTATGGTTCTCCTTGGTAAAGGATTAGGGAGGAAAGATAATAGCACTTAAAACTTAGGTTTGAAGAACTGAGGTTATAAATCACCTCTGTACTTTGAGGCAGTAGTTACACAGAGCAATGCCTGTGATAAAACAGCATAAGAACTGCACACACACACGTGCACACACACAAATGATGTATTCACAGCTGGTGAAGTTTTGTAGATTGTGGTCAATGTCAATGTCCTAGCTTTTTCGCATACAGTTAGGCAAGTTGTTGACATTGGAAGAGGTGGGGCAAAAAATGCATGGGAATTTCATGTGATTATTTGCAATTTCCTATGAATATATCATTATTTCATAATAAAAAGGAAAAGGAAAAATGACACGCCAAGAAAAATAAATTTCTTTAAATGGGTAGCTGGTTTTCAATCTCTCTGAATGCCCTCATGAAAACTAAAAAGCAGATGTAAAAGAAATCATCTATGGATAACTCTACAATAAAACTTGCAGACAAAATGTCCCTTGAAATGTCCTCCACTCCCAAGTACAGGGTGTAGGGACATATCCCCAATAACTGTACCTGCCTGGTATAGTTTTCTATGACCTAGTGTAGTTTTCTATGAAGGAGGAAAAAGGAAATAACAAGACATTTTATAGACCTGAGAACATGAGAACCACAAACTAGCCAATAGTTTGGAAAGCACAGAGGACCAATTTAAGAACAGCTGCTGAAATAGGGCAGGGTTTGTTCTCTCCAATACTCGTGAATATAAAAAGTCTACGGTAAGAATTGAAAAGGCATAACTTTCCAGCCACCTGGAACTCTAAAAACTGACCTGTCAGATCTCCCTCCTAGGATGAGGTCCTACACAGATGAAAATCTGTAAGTATTGGGGTAAAAATGAAAGGAGAGAGAAAGAAAGATAAGATCCAGCTGGTGGAGCATGCCTGTAATCCCAGCGACTCAGGGAGCTGAGGAAGGAGGATCATGAGTTCATAGCCTGCCTCAGCAACTTAGCAAGGCCCTAAGCAACTTAGCAAGACTGTGTCTCAAAATAAAAGCTAAAAATGGCTAAGGATTTGGCTCAGAAGTTATGTGCCCTTGGGTTCAATCCTAGATACTGAAAACAAAACAAAAAAACCCTGAAACAAAGTGGGATAGGGAGCATATCCAGCACATTCTAGAAAGCGTGCTGCTATACTTTTAAACACTACACAAACACCACAGAAAAGTGATCTCTGTGGAATATACATTTTTTCTTGCTCCAAATATCATTCTTAAAGTTTAAGAACATCAGATAAAAATGAGGAAAGGTGGGCTGGAGCGGTGACTCTGTGGTTATAGCACTTGCCTGGCATGCACAAGGACACAGGTTCAAACTCCAGCACCATTTACACAACAAAGTGCTGGAGCAAGGAAAGCCACATGAAAAATTAAATAACATTGATTCTCTCTCTCTCTCTCTCTCTCTCTCTCTCTCCCCGTCCCTCTCTCTCTTAAACAAAAATGAGGAAAGATGATGCCAAGGTAAATTTTTGTAAAACATTTTTACAGGAAACATGAGAATACAGACCTAAAAGAAAACGAATCGTTTACAAAACAGTTTAGTATTGTTATCCACTGTATCAAATATTTCAAAATGAATTAATTAGGTGCAGTCACACATGCCTATAGTCCCAGATTTTGGGGAGGCAGAGTCAGGAGGATCACTGAACCCAGGAATTTGAGGCCAGGCTAGGCAACACAGCAAGAATCCCTCTCTCAAGCAAGCAAGCAAACAAAAAGTAAATGTCCAAAGTGATATGAGACATGAAAGAACAAAACAATTAGAATAACACAAAAGTGATATGACAAAATTCAGAAAAGGACTAGAGCAGTGGCTCAGAGGTTATGGAGCTGCATGAGGACATGAGTATGAACCCCAGAACCACCTACAAAATGAAGTGTCAGAGGAAGGAAAGCTTTCCTTGCAAGGAAAGCCGCATGAAAAACTAAATGAAATTGGTTCTTTCTCTCACTGTCCCTTGCTTTCTTTTAAAAATGAAAAAACTCGGGGCTGGAGTCACTAGTGGCTCAGCAGCTGTGGTGCTTGCCCAGCACGCACAAGTACACAGGTTCAAACCCCAGCACCCAGGTATACAGCTAAGTGTCAGAGCAATGAAAACTATGTGAAAACTCAATAAAAATTGATTCTGTCTCTCTCTCTCTCTCACTGTCCTCTCAAAAAAAAAAAAAAAACTCAGAAAAGGATTAGAAATAAAGAAATCACTTCAGAAATGATGATCAAACTAGCAGGAATACAAGAGTGAATAAATACAACCAATAATGCCTTAAAAGAAATAGAAGATAAAAAATAATTTTAATGAAAAAGAAATGAAGAGATAAGAAGAGTTCAAAACACCTGGCAAATAAGACATGTAAAGATTGACATTACAGATAATTAACTTTCTGAAAAAGAAAGCCCAAAAGAAGGGAACAATTAAGTATAACTATTCAAGAGAATTTTCCTGAAAAAAA
>PVKS010017331.1:0-42229 GCA_004027875.1 Aplodontia rufa
TTAAAACATTACATTTAGAGTCAAGGCTATTCACATTTTCTCTTTTTAGAGTCCCCGTTTCAAAATACTGCCGCACTAGAGTCCCTATTTCTACCACTGAGGCTTTTCTTCCTCTCTTACTGCCTGCATATTAGGTTTTCTTCCTCTGCTTATACTGCTGCTGCTTCTCTGTCTCTGCTTCTTCTGCTGCTCTCCTCTGTCTCTGCCACTGCTGCTTCTCTGACTAGTAGCTACTACTCTGTCTCGTTTCTGCCGCCTGCATGGGAAGGTCTCCTCTCACCAGTGTCATCTCTTAGAGTCATCTATTTCTGCCTCCGTATGCCCAATATTTATCTGTTACAATAACCAATAGGGATACAGTACAAACACATTCAACCAATTGTAACAAATGAGCAGCCAAATAGCTTAGTCTTGCAGTCAGGCAGTTTGCTAATTACAAGCCAGCTGGGCCTTTTAAAGTTGTTTACCATCAATTCTTTTACAAGCCAGCTGGGCCTCTTAGAGTTTACCACCAATTCTTTTACAAGCCAGCTAGTCCCTCCACAGAGTTGTTTACCACTAATTCTTTTCTCTGGCATCATGTTGGGCTTAGTCTCCAACATCCATATTTTTTTTTTTTTTTTTTAAAGAGAGAAGGACAGTGAGAGAGAGAGAGAGAATCTTTATTGAGTTTTTCACATGGCTTTCATAGCTCTGACATTTTAGTTGTGTTTGTGGGTACTGGGGTTCGAACTCGTGTACTTGAGCATGCTGGGCAAGCGCCATAACCACCGAGCCACTGCTCCAGCCCTAGTACATTCTTTTGAATACCCATTTTCACTGTCATTTATAATACCAATCATTCTAGCTTTTGCATGCGAAGCTGCAGTAGGATGTGCACAACTAGTTATACTATATAACACATGTGGACTAGACTGTGTACAAAACCTCAACATTCTTCAGTACTAAAGATTTTATTACCCACATTCCTTCTTACTCCCCATATATGGTATTCTAAAATATAAATATAGAAATATTCTATGTTTTAGTTACCATGTTTGAATTGTACCCTAAATCTCAGAAAGAGTACTTTTGCCAGAGAGAAACCTGCAGTTTTATTTATATCTGTATTTCTTGTTGAGATAATATTTCTAAATTTATCTCACACTTTATTTCATCGTTCACAAACTTTTTCTACATGGCTCTTTTTCTTACCATCTTTTTGTAGTTTCATGACTATCAGAGCAGGATTGAAGCTTAATATTAGCTATAACAGATTGTATCCTCACGAACTGCCTCCAGCATGTACACCTGTATTTCATCAATGAATTTATCCAGTAATTCTACAGAGGCAAAAAAGCTAATTTAGCAAGGAATGCCACAGGTCATCATTAAGACCTTAATGGAGTTAGCAGCTAAACCAAGAAAATGAAACTCTGAAGAACAACTTAAGTGGTTGATGATGTGTGTCAAGGGAAGTTATCCTGAGGCTCATATGCCATCATTCTTGTTAATATCTGTTTTCCACTGGTGTTTTATACCAAATTCTGGTAAAAATTTTAATTTATAATGCATTGAATTGAGATAGGATTGGTTTTCCTGCTATATTTTAAAGAATAAATGTGTAGTGTTTTCAGTGTGGTAATTTTCTTCATCATATAAATTTTATGTCAAAATTTGTTATTAAGAGATTTTAAAAGGTATTAAAATTTACTTTAAAATAAATATTGAAAGTTTAAAAATTTTGTGTAGAACAAAAGAAATGATCTTTATGTAAAATAAAGTTTAGCAAAAATATTAAAATTTGCATAAGTTTGAGATAGTCACATTCCAGTCTTCTGAATGATTTCTAACTATTAAATATGGAGTAATTTATAAATTATAAATTATAAACATGATTTATATACTATTTCATCACCCAGATTTACCTATTTTTAAAATAGAGGTACAATAAAGGTACTGATATTTTAAAGTTTGACTCCCAAGATTATTACCTATGAAATTTGGATCCCTATAGTTTCAAATTTATAGCTACTTACTTCCTAGATTGTTCTCAGCAGATTTGGGAATTCATTCAACTGTAAACTTTTTTTTATTGCCTTTGTTTCTATATTTCTGTTATTTTGGTCCATTGGCTATACCTCAGTCTGGTAGTACAACATACATAGTTTTATGTTCTTTGAATAAACTGCCTCCTTAAAAGCAACAGCCATAACCTTTCCTCTTACTTTATATCTGATAGAATCATGGTGGGTACTGACTACTGATTTTTGCTTTTGTTACTAGACTCTATTATAGTTTCACTAAAGTTGTAATAAACTAGAGAGAAAGAGGATAGAGAAGGTTAAATTAAAAAAGAAATTATAGTGCTGAAACAGTGGCTCAGAGGCTATAGTGCTTGCCTGGCATGTGCAAGGATGCAGGTTTTAACCCCAGCACCACAAACACATCGAAGTGTCCAAGCAACAAAAGCCACATGAAAAACTAAATAAAATTGATTCTCTCTCTTGTTCTCACTTCCCCTCTATCTTTAAAATAAGAAGGAAATTATAACTCAAAATATGGATTTTTTAACCTAGATTTGAAAAGACAAAAGAATTTTGGAAAGTATAAGAGAAAAAGGAAACATTGGAAACAATAGATAGAAACATTTGAAATAAATGTTTCAGGGTTCCAGTGTGTTGCTTAAGTACACAAATTTTTCACAATTTTCATATAATATATGCCGATGTGCATTTTATGAATGGAGGTAATGATAGTGTGACAGTAGTTGCCAAACGTTTTCTGTATGGGGCCACATAGTAAATATTTTAGAATTTGTGGACCATATGGTATCTGTCTCAGCTACTCCTTTCAACTGTTGAAGTATAAAGGCAGCCATAGTACATAATCAAATAGGCATGTGTGTTTCCCAAAACTTTATGAATTTTAAAAATTTGTGCTGAACAAAAATGATCTTTAAAATGACCAGTTAATATAACAGGAAATGGGGGCAGATTTATGCTATTGGTCATGGTTTGTTGAACATTGTAAGGACATAAATTTCACAGAAAATAAAAGTGTCATAGGATAGAGATATAGTGTGAAAATTTTATTAGCTGTTACTAATCATTGGAAACTCAATAGAACTCAAGATACATTAATTATTTCTTATTAAATAAGGACTTGAATTTGACTTAGCACTTACTATATTTTAATTGTAAAAATAATTTCACTTAATATTTTGGTCATTTTATTATCTTACAAGATATGTAATGTAACCTTTTATACTCAGCCATACTAATTATTGCTTATCATTTGTCATTTCAAATGTTGAATTATATTAAATTTTGAGAAGATAACTAGAATGCTAAGTATTCTAATAGTTACTAATTTAAAAAATAATAACCTAAAGTTCAACCCAGGAATTTCTTTCTTTTTTCTCAGAAAAAAATGTGTGTCTCAGATAATTGACTGCTTTAAAAAAAACAAACAAACTTGTTTCTCAATGAGATTCAGATGTGACCTTTTAGGAATCATGATTTAATGGAAGGAGTGTGGGCTTTAGTATCAGACAGAACTGTATTTTCACCTGGGCTCCACTATTTATTAGATTTGAGCTCAACTTTTATTTCTTCATTATGAAAATGGTATTAATTATACTTATCCTACAGAGAGGTTTATGAAAATTAATTTAGTTGATACATACAAAAGTGTACTTGATATCGAAGGCTCTTAATGAAAATTTTCTTTTTTAGAGTTTTTTATGGAACTATTTAGTTTGTATTGGATCATTTTATAATGACAGAATCATCTTCCTATTTATAAAAATAAGCCTGTCATATTCAAAACTGCAGTTTACAATATTTGAGGTATTATGAGTGATGTCCTTTGATAGCAAAAGACTAAACTAGTGTAATCTTCTTGCTTACTATTTGCATGGGATTGGCCTCAAAGTGGTCTGTTTTCTGCCCAGGGACCTTAGATGAATACAGCAGTACACAGTAGGAATAATATTTGTGATGGTACTGTTGCAGTATCATCATCTTAGAAGAAACTTTTGAACTATTTAGGCTAATTTTACTTTTAGGGAGATATTTATTAGAAACTTTAAATACAAAATAATATAATGTTACATCATTTATATTGATGATGAATTTAATATTTTTGAATAAGCATCACATTTTGGGAATTTCTGGTTGACTAGATTACTTAAAAATCATATGTGGCATAGAAAATAAATCACAAAAAATAGTTTATATTTCTAAATTAAGCAAATAGTCTTAATTTGAATACTAGGAAAAACTAGATCATTTTGTATACAATTTGATCAGTCATTGGTTTGAGGAAGGAATATTATTTTTGATAATTTTTTAGTTATATCAGGGACTAGTCATTTCAATCATTTTTCTCTATCACATTGTTCAAGTTATTTATGAATGAAAGCAAAGAATTAGAGGAAAAAAATGAAAAGAAACAAAGAACATTGATCTTAAATCACTTTTTTGTGATTTTAAAAAGACCATTTTGGGGGGGCTGGAGAGGTGACTCAGCAATTATGGCACTTGCCTGGCATACTCAAGGACCAAGGTTTAAATTCTAGCACCACATGCACACAACTGTCAGAAAAACAAAACCCAGATAAAAAAATAAAGTTGATTTTGTTTCTTGCTCTCTAAAAAGAAATTTTGGAAATATTACTAATACTTTTGTTTTGTTTTTATTTATCTCATAGCAATAAGTGTACTGTAGTTTTCTTTGGATACTTTTATGTTTTTCACTGAATATGCCCTAAAATTAGTATGTTTTCAAAGGTATATTCACATATATTTGTCATAATAATCAGAGAATAGGAGCAGAGACTATTAATTATTAAACTTAATCATCTGTAAAGTTTTTATTATGTGAATATGATTTTTACTAACACTCTAAACCTAGTATATCATTATCTTGTTCATCTACAGTCCTTATTTAGTGTATCAGTGGTTCTTTGCTATTATACAAAGTGGTTTTAAACTTTTAAGCACTTAAATGTTTCAATTTTGATTTATATGTTTGATTTATATGTTTGATTTTTATGTTTGAGGAAACAAATTATGATTTCCTTATATAAATTTCTAGAATGTTGGTATAAATAGTGATTTACCAGAAGCAATATATTACTTCATTTGTTAAAATGTTTCATCTAATAGGAAAAGACATTTGTTTTGTAAAAGAGAGTATGCGTAGTTTCTGCCACATGAATTATACATATATATGTATATATTATTTGAGCAGATTTAGTCAAATAAGAAATAAATTGAATTCTAAATATTTGACATTTATTGTTACACAATTTATAAAATGAATATATCTTCTGAGAATTTTGCTTTTGATAAAATATGATTTTAAAATATATTATTTTGTGTTTCAATTTTACATTATAATTTTATTTAATTTTAATAATTTCCTTTTCTTGTACTTTTTTTGGTCTGTTGTCTGTTTTGTCTAATGCATGTCCAGGGTTCTAAGGTTAGTATTACTTCAGTAATTTTTAGGTTTTCCGTTTTAAATTTTATTTTTACTTATTTATGAAATTTTTGACTTGGTTATATTTTGAGTTTCCATATCATCTTTATCATTAGACATATCATTTGAATATTTTAAAATTCATTAAAAGAATAATTTTCCCAATGTGTAAATGAATTACTGTTTTATAGTTAAAAATAATAAATAAGCTATTATAATGGAAAGCAATATTGTTATAGTCACATATATGATCAGATTTTAGCTGTTTCCAATTAAAGGACTAATTTGGGAGATATTTTAAGATTTAATAATAGGTATGTGTAAGTAATTTTTATTTTTAAATCCTATCATAAGATGCTCATAGAACATTTCATGTTTATAAAATTATTTTTATATAGAAGATAATAAGAATTCTTTTAGGTTATTATTCGTGTTAAGAATGCTTTCTTACTTTAACTTTATTGTTTTAGTCTAAAATAAATATTTTGTTAAATTACATAGACAATTTAATAATTCTGTTTAATTTACTCATATCAATGAGAGTATATTCTCCAAATACCTAGAAAATAAAACCATTAATTTCAGCATTTTGAAATGATGATGAATTTCTTTGCAAAAACATCTCTAGATGTTCTAAATTCTAATATTTTAATAGTTATTTATAATATTTGATAGAACTAAGCAATGGCTACATGTTCCATTCCATTATAAAATACTCATTTTAAAAAAGATTTTAAAAATCTTTTTTCTTACAAACTGTTCTTTTGTGGTCATAGATTTTAAATTCATAATGCTCTATGTCCATGCTATACTGGAAAAGATGCTATATATTCATGATACACAAATAGATAAGAAATCTGCATTTAAAATGCAAGTTATGAATTAATTTCCTTTTTAGAACATATATACTAAATTGGCACACTATTCTTAATAAGTCAGTAACTACAGATAAATTAAATAGTAGCTCATTTAAAAAGAAAATGACTTTAACCCTATTTTTATATTAAATGGAAGGAAGAAAGGTTGTTACATTTAGAACTGAGGTTAGTCCATTTAGCACCAAAGTTTATAAGTTTTTTAGTGGTTGTAGTAGTCACCTATCAGTTTTATTGTCCATTTTATGCAGAAATATTTAAGAATTTTTTGGTTTAGATCCCCCATGGGTATTTTTCCTCGACATTTCCATATTAATGTCCTTCTAAGAAGGTAGAATAATGGGTATAAACAATGTCAAAATGAAACATTAAATATAAGTTGAAATTGATTACATATGCTTAACTTACAGTTGAATAATTTAATTAAAATATAAGATTAATTGGTATGATTAGTGTGGACATTTTCAGGAAATTTAAACAGTGGTATTTTTATTTATGAAGCATGCATTACTGTTCTCCACTCTTTCATTCGCTAGGAACAGAAGCCTAAACATAAAGAACCAATATCATTAAAATGTTACGTAGTACACAATGGAAAATAAAAGAAATGTTGCCATTGCTTATAAAAATACAGTTATGAATCTTAAGAAAAAGAATAGTTTGCAATGTTCCCTCTGAACCCTGGAAATTAGATTTTATTACCACCAATATTTTAGTGAAAGTATAGCTTCCAATCCAGAGCTATTTATTTTTACTATTGCTAGTGTTTTGTAAGTCACAAATTAATTATCTAAAGGAATTAATGATCCTCTTGATTATTTTTACCCTAGAGTTTTATTGTACATATAAAATATCTAGTGGTTTAATTTATTCTAAAATGGATTAGAAAGTATTAGACATTCTAACTTGACATTCATCTTGTTTTGATGCCAAATGAAATCACAGTTTATGTTTGCCATTACACAAGACAAAATATCTTTTTATAAAAGAGAATAAGGATTTTTGGGAAAAATATAAATTTTATGTCTTTATAAATTAATAAAAAACCAAATTAATAAAAGTACATATGTGTGGTTATCTCTAAATATGTTTGAGAGATGATCTTAAGTATAAATGCAGGTTTTTATGATTAATGACATTAAAAATCAACACTGATTTTTAAAATTATCTTTTTTTCAAAGATAGTAGCAGGTAAACTAAATTTCACGTAATTGAGTGATAAATGGTATTAGTTTCTCTCTTTTGTTCTACATATACTAAACTTATGTTCACCTATAGTATGTGTTACATTGTATTTCACATTTTAAAACAAGGCTTAACTCTTCTACTTTTTTATAGACTGAATTGGAAAATATTGAAGTAACCCAAGGCATGTCAGCCGAGACCGCAGTTACTTTTCTCAGCAGACTGATGGCTATGGTCGATGTCCTTGTGTTTGCCAGCTCTCTGAATTTCAGTGAGATTGAAGCTGAGAAGAACATGTCTTCTGGAGGTCTAATGCGACAGTGCTTAAGACTAGGTAAGACTGTTAAAGAGTAGCACACATTACATAATTAGAGGTTATTTTTCTGCAGTGCTATTATGGTGCATAGAGTATTCACATAAGTTGATGATTATATAATTTAATATTATCTTGTAATTTTTTAGAATTGATAAATTTAAAAATCCTATCTTCACGTTGGAGTTTTCATGGAATTGGAAATCTTTAGTCATTTATCACTTGGAATACAGTCAGATATATTTGGAATTCTTGTAAAATTATTGACACTATAACATTTTCATTGAAGTGATTTTAATACAAGTCCACTATGAATCCTTGCCTGGTCCCGGCCGGCAGGAACCGGACAATGCTCTCATTCAGGCGGTGAACTGTGGTTAAAATAGACCCACTGGTCTTAAGTTCTCCAAACGCTTTATTTCTCCCTTTACCGAGGCTAAAGGCCTCCAGGCGCTTCCCTCCTTCCCTCTTTTAGAGTCTAGGCCCTTAAGGCATTACATTTAGAGTCAAGGCTATTCACATTCAGAGTCCTTGTTTCTACTGCCATACCAGAGTCCCTGTTTCTGCAGCCGAGGCTCTTACTGCCTGCATCTTCTACTGCTGCTGATCTCTCCGCCGTTGCTGCTGCTGCTGCTGCTGCTGCTGCTGCTGCTGCTGCTTCCATGCTTCTGTGCTTCTGCTTCAGGACAGGGCGGGTTGCTTCTTCTCTGGCTGCTTCTTTCAGGACAGGGCGGGTTGCTGCTTCTCTGGCTGCTTCAGGACAGGGCTGCTTCCTTACTTGCTTGCTCACTCTCTGGCTGCTTTCTTTGCCTGACTAGTTGCTACTCTATTTATCCATTACAATAGCCAATAGGGGTATAGTGAAACACGTTTATACAATTGTACAAATGAGTGACCAAATAGCTTAGTCATGCGGTCAGGCATTACTAAGGAAGATACAAGCCAGCTGGGCCAGAGTTGTTTACCACCAATTCTTTTACAAGCCAGCTGGACCTCATGTTGGGGGATCCCCAACAAATCCTATTTTGATAAACTAGTACTGAGGTTAGTGATCTGGGACCTCAAACATGTCAGCAAAGAAGTGACATCATGAACACAATGCTAGAAGGATAATGTTAACTTCATGATTTTACAAAGTGAAAAAATATTCTTAAACATCACTATCCCTGGTTACTTACTGTTTATAATGCATTGCAAAGAAAATGAAGCACTAAAAACTTTTAGTAAATCCTGGTTGCACTCTTTAGACAGTAAATATTCTTATCTCTTTTAACCTTACTTAGAGGGAAATTTTATTTATACTGTTTAGACCTTCAAAACAACTAGAAAGCTGCTGTTTTCATACCTGCCGTAAAACATGAGTAGAACAATAAAATGCAGAAGATAGGAAGTTCCTGATTTGTACCCTTTGTACCATAATTTTGAAAGATGTAAAAGCTACCCATGTGTGGTTATAGGAGAGAAACTGGTTTCTAATTCAGGGAAAGAAGAGGGACTTCAGTTAAAAATGGTGGAATGAAACCTATTATTATTTTTTTAAATATTTTTAAAACAAAGGCAAGCTGAGAGGAATCATTTCATATTGATTATAAAGGATGGATTACTTACATAGGAATCTCTTTTGGGCAACCAAGAGGTGTAGCTTTATTTACAGTGGGCTATTGTGAATAGTTTCATTGATATTTGACAGATCACACTCTTTGAGAAAGATTGCTTTTAAATGCCTCAGTATCTTGAACTCAACGTTAATTTGGTTGTTTTGAAGTTTTAGTTCTAAATATAAGACTTTACTGATGATTTCAGTTTTACTTTTAACAATACCTAGCAGATTGTGTTTTATCAACCATAGGGAGCCTTTGTGAGTAATGAAGCACTTATTTTTCACTTCTTAAGGTGCTGTTCACTTTTCTAAGCACTGCATGTATTAATTAATCCTCACAGCATCTCTGTAAAGGAGTTACTGTGTTTATTCTGATTTTACATATAAGGAAACTGAGGCACAGAACTTAAACTGCTGGCCTAAGATCCCAAAGCTAATAAATTGCAGAGCCAGGATGCTAGTTTAGGTGGTCTAATTTGAAAACGTTTACAATTGATTATAATATTTTATTGTTTCTATTAAATGAATGTGTCCAGTCCCAGCCGGCAGGAACCGGAGAGCTCTCAATCGGCGGTTGACTGGGAATGAAGTAGACCCACTCACTGGGCCTGAGTTCTCCAACACTTTATTTCCTCCCTCTCTCTGGAGGCCAAGCGCTTTATTCTTCCCTCTCACTGGAGGCTTCTTACATCTCCTCTCACTAGAGGCTTTTACATCTTTCTCTTTTAGAGTCAAGGCTTTTACATCTCCTCTCTCTGTGGTCCCTGTTTCTACCGCCAAGGCTTTTCTTCTTCTCTCCTTGCTAGTTTCCATGTTTCTGCCGCCTGCTATTCTTCTTCTTCTCTTACTAGTTTCCCTGTTTCTACCGCCTGCATGGGAGCTTCTCGTCTCACTAGAGTCATCTACCTCTCTGTCTCCGTACGCCCCGTATTTATTTGTTACAACAACCAATAGGGACACAGTGCAAACATATTCAACCAATTGTAACAAATGAGCGGCCAAATAGCTTAGTCATGCGGTCAGGCAATTTGCTAATTACTAGGGAAGATACAAGCCAGCTGGGCCTCTTACAAAGTTGTTTACCACTAATTCTTTTCTCTGGCATCCAGCCAGGCGTCATGTTGGCCTCAGTCTCCAACATGAATGTATTGAATGCTTCTGTACAAAGCCTACAGACTCACCTGCCACTAAGAAATGTAAATATTGGGACATGTAGAATTTGAGTATTCCTGAAGTAGGAAGTTATGATTAGTATAGTAAACCATGATAGTCAAATGAAGTTTAGATGTCCTTTATTAAAATTTTAAAATTACATGTGAATTTTAATTTCTTTAAAAATTTTATCGACACATAAAGTTCAGAATTGTGAAGAAAGGAAGACAACAGAATAAGGAAGTATATATTGAGAGCTTCAGATATCCTGGTAATCTCTGTTTCTTCAGCTCTCTGGTAATGTAGAGTATTTTGTTATTTTTTTAAGTATCTACATATCTCTATCTCTATATGTATACATACACACATATAATGTGAATATATACATTATTGTGCTTTTATTAGTGTATTTCATAATTTTAAAAATATTATTGATGTTACTGATTTTAAGAGTAATGGTAAATAGGGGAAGGGTAAAAGTACTAAAAGGAACTAACAACTTTTATTCAATATGTCATAGTCAACAATTTACAATAATAATATGCTTTTGACTTTTTAAATAGTTTGTTGTGTAGCTGTGAGAAACTGTTTAGAATGTCGACAAAGACAGAGAGACAGGGGAAACAAATCTTCCCTTGGAAGCAGCAAACCTCCGGAAGTTCCCCAAAGTGTGACTGCCACAACAGTGTCAAAGGTAATCAGTCATTTTCTATGTTAAATATAATTTACCAGGAAAAAATTTGTTTCAGTTTATAAGAACAAAGTGACATGGTATTTGTAATCAGATAGCTGTGGGCTCTTTTGCTTGCTTCTGTGCTTCATAACTTATTTAATTAACCTGTCTGAAATTTACATTTTAGGGGCTACTGAAGAATGTACTCATAATTTCTGTTTCTAGGGTTTTTATGAGAAATATGTTAGTACATAGCATTAAAAATTCTTAATTTTTTATTTTTAAAAATTATATGTATTTTCAGAGTTCAGCGTATGAGTACTGTACTTTTAATTGGATGTGCTTTTAGTGATAGACATAATAGTCAACAAATATGCATTACATGCCCACCAAATAAACAGTATAGAATATTTGGGGAATATATTAGTATAAGAATTCTAATTCTGAATTAGCTCTTTATCAAAAATTTAAGTGGCCATTGCTATCCAGTTTTATTAGTATGATTTTCAAGGTCCTACATGATTGGTCTGCACTTATTTCCCCAGCTCCACTTTGTGTATGTATCCTTGTTTTTATTTGTACCATTTTAATTATAGTATAGAATTTTATTTAGTTCATCATAAGATTTTTTTCAACCTTTACTTGAAATCCTCCTACTCATTTTTCAGCTTGCTAAAATCTTTTCAACTCTTAGGTTTAGCTTAAATGTTGTTCTCTTAAGCTGGGTGTGGTAGTGCATATCTGTAGTCCCAGCTGCTCTGAAGGCTAAGGAGAGAGGATCACTTGAGCACACAAGCTTAATCCCAGCTTGAACAACATAGCAAGACACTGTCTCAAAGAAAAGAAAGAAAAGGGGGAGGGGAACAGCTTCTCTTTCATGGAAATGTTTTCTGACACCCTGATCAGCATCCCAGTCTAAAGCAAGTTCCTCATAAGACTCATGTTTCTACCGCTCACTACACCAGTAATTAGGTGTTTAATATTGGCATAGTAGTTTTTTTGCTCAATAAACATAAATGTGAAATAGGAGTTGGAATGATTTTTACAAAGTTGATGACTTTAAGCTTTTGTAATTTTCAAGCAGACCGACCAGATATTTACCATACCTGTTGGTTGTTGGAAGTATTGCAACCTCTTTTCTTTTTCACTAATCTCAGTGAAATAGTCACAAGATAATTGACCACAAATTATCAGAGGACTCGGTAGGGTGCTCCATTGCTTGGGAAAATGTATATTAATGTGTCAATAACCTGCATTGCATTACTTGTGTGACATAGAAGAGTTAGTTATTAGAGGGTAGTGTCTATACCTTATACAACTTTGTAATTCTTGAGCATTTAGGGCACTGTGAATATTTTTAAAAAGATATAGTTCTCAGTTAGTACTCTGACTCTGCTACTTTAACTAGTGTCCTAACCACAGACAAATTCTTTAAGTCTGTGGATACAAACCTTAATTTATGGGGCGTTTGTATCAATTAAATAAACATCAAAAATGCAAGTTGTGAACATCCCATTAGTATTGTTTCCTTTGTCTCCCTAGAAGTTTAAGTCAATATATTATTAGGAAATGGATAAAGAAATTAGTATTTTGTAAAACTTAGATCTCAAAGGTGTGTATACTTTGTTTAATAGGTAATAGGGCGAACTACAAGATTTTCGAGGCAAATATTGCTCTTTATTATAGAATATAGTTATAAAAATCCAGTGAAAAGGAAATTTGTGATTTACTTGAGCTAGTGAATATTAAGAAACTTGGTGGTGAAAAATGAATAAGTGATGGATATAGGAATATTAAGGGAAGATTTGACTTGGTAATAAAACACATTTCAGGATAGGTAATGAAAGGGTGTAGGGTTTTGTTTTTGTTTTTGTTTACCTTTCTGTGCTTGTATGTTTTGTACCTGGCATTTGAGTCAGTAAACC
Organism: Aplodontia rufa; assembly: GCA_004027875.1. Lineage (NCBI taxonomy): Eukaryota > Metazoa > Chordata > Mammalia > Rodentia > Aplodontiidae > Aplodontia > Aplodontia rufa. The sequence goes on from PVKS010017331.1 coordinate 13,190, forward strand.
ATAGTTAATTTTTTAGCATGATAGAAAAATTTCCCTGCCATTAGTATGTGTGGACTTGGATGAATCACATACTTTCTTGGGGATTCATTTTTTGATTATTTAAAAAGTAACCATTATCCAAACTTTTCCTGTCATTTAGTCTTTATAAAAATCATCTTTGTGAAATAGTACATAAAATATTTCTAGTGTTTTTTGTTGTGTTACAAATTCACCTATGGCAGAAATTATGTGTTACTTTAATAATATTGTGATAAATATTATTAGATTGTTGTTTACAGTGTTCTGAGTTTTTGAGAGGTTAAAAATCTCACCTAAAGTCCTGGAACTGCTAACTTTGGGAATTGTAGGAATCAAATAATATCAACCTACACATACCATACCATTTTTACTATTCTGTGCTGCAAAGGAAGCAGATTTTTTTTTTTTTAAAGAGAGAGGGACAGTGAGAGAGAAAGAGAGAATCAATTTTTATTTAATTTTTCATGTGGTTTTCGTTGTTCCAACACTTCATTGGTGTACCTGGTGCTGGGGTTTGAACTCGCGTACTTGCACATGCCAGGCAAATACCGTGATGGCTAAGCCAACGCTCCAGCCCCAGATGTTTTTATTTAAGAGTGAAATATCACAATTAAGGCCTATAGAGAAGTAAAAGTTGGCCTATTGATTTATTTATTATTAGCAAAACAACTGGCACATACCCATCATGTACAGGAATTATGTTTGGCACTTATATTATCAAATCTAATTCACACAATTCTTAATGCTTTGTAGAAATGCAGAATTACTAGATTGAGTTTCAGGGAACTTGGCTTACTCACTAGTTTACCATGTGGCTATATTACCTAAAATCTGTAGATTTATGTTTCTTTAATTATAAAAAATGTTTTTTTGTTAATGCTTTTTAGTGTCTTTCAGCTTTAATTGGCTATGATTAAAAATTGTTTTAGAGTTTACCTTGTCTAACTTTTTATAAATCATAAAATAGGTACATACATAAAATCTTATATGATAAAATAATATGATTATCTCTGATATGATAAAAGTATGATGGATAAATGAGTCTAGAGCATCAAAGACAATTTTTTGGTACTGGGGATTGAATCCAGGAGCATTTAACTACTGAGCCAGATCCCCAGCCCTTTTTATTTTTTGACAGGGCCTTGCTAAAAGTTGCTGAATCTAGCTTTGAACTTGTTATACTGTCAGCTCAGCCTCCAGACCTACTGAGATTACAGGTGTTTGCCACCATGCCCAACTCAAAGACAATCTTTAGTTAGAGACAGGGAAAGTGTGGCTTAAGAATTTTTAATAATAAGCACAAGGTCACAGCTGAAATTGGAGCCATGTCTTGTGAAGTTCAAGATTAGTCTTTTCCTACCATAGTGCTACCTACCTTTATGGGTCTATGATGACAACAGTGCTGATAAAGAAGAAGAAAACTTAGAAGAAAAACAATGACATGAACAGAGAGCAGAAAATGTGCCTATAAGTAGGGTGTTGTCGATAAATGTTAGCTGCGAGGAGGAAGTAAAAAATGCAGCCAATTCAGCTTAAGTTAAAGATAGTGGAACTATTTCTGTTTAGTTTTCTGGAATATGTTACTTCTTCATAGGTCTTTTTCTGTTTTTAAGACTCCTTTAGAAAATGTTGCAGGTAATCTTTCTCCTATCAAGGATCCTGATAGACTTCTTCAGGATGTCGATATTAATCGCCTGCGTGCTGTTGTCTTTCGGGATGTGGTAAGTTGTGTCTGCTTGGTTTTCCTGTAACTGCCTTTCATTATCATTTGTTCAAAAGAGCTTAAACTTTATAAAGAATCTGCATATTAAAACTAAATGTTCTCGTGCCTGGGCTTGTCTCATACTTCTGATTCTAAAATGGTTGAATCTTAGCTGTATTTGAAAGCTTACTGATATGTCACTTTTCAAACATGAAGTGAGGGCTGGGGATATCACTCAAATGATAGAGCACTTGCCTAGCATGCAGGAGGTACTGTGTACCATCCCCAGCACTACCAAAAAAAAAAAAGGAAGAAATGAAAAAGTGAAGTTTTAATATAATTTTTTCTTTTTTTTTGAGGGTAGGGATAGCCTGAACAGTTATAATTCATTCTATCTTGTATCACTTCTTTCTTTTAGTATTCATTGCTCCATCTTCAGGTACTGAATGTTTTGTTACTGTTAGTTTTCCTGATATTTTAAAGGAAGAGAAGAATTAACTTGTTAGATATAAATGGCCATTACTTTTGGGGGTGTCCTTTGTAAAGAAGACTATGCATTTTAAAAATATAGACATCTATGGAAATTCGAATTAAAATGAAAGTTTAATAAAGTTTAAGGGAAAATATAATTAAGGAAAATGTTCATAGTCACTTATTCAAGGTAACAAGAATATTGGTGCATGGGGTAGACGGAAAGGCAAGGGGATAGGGGGATAGTACTGGAGAAAAGTTATATCCATTTATGAGTAAGTCAGAATGAACCTTAGTACTAGTATAACTACAATGCACTAAAAGTAAAGAATAATAAGATTGGCCTTTCCACAAATTATATAGAAACATATACAGTCTTGCATAGCAGACTCTTGATAGGAATCATTAATATGGGTATCACAAGCTACTAACATGGAGCAAACCTTCATCTCCAAAGGCACTGTCAGAACTAAAAATATGAAAATTATTTTAAAGGTGTCATTGTGTTTAAATTGTTCATAAATTTGTGTCAATAACAGATTATGATCATTCATAGATGTTTTGAAAATAGATTGTATACCTCAACAATGGTGTTTAGCTTCTTCCTGAAGACCAGGAGTTACATTAAATGTTGCTAGGGTATACCTTCCATATATCATCAAGGTGATAAGACTAATATTCCTGGAGTTTACACTATGTATCAGGTACTGAATTTATATTATCCTAAGCTTCCAGTTGAGGGCTCAGAGAAAGTTAAGACTTGGCAACATAAGCTCACCCAGCTGTTATTAGGTTGTCAGAATCCAACCAGATCTTTCCAAAGCATTATCTTTTCATCTATTCATATCGTATTTTATATATTCCAAGATACCTTTTTTACATTTAAATAAACCATGACATTTGGGAACTTTTTTATAATTGATAGTGCATGAAATCCGTTACAAATATTATGCTAAGAATTCTATTTTATTTTAAAAATTTTTATAAACTAGCAGTCATTTTTAATTGCCTTAATTTCTAAAACAAAGAAAATCCAAAATTATGTTTTCAGAAAATATATGTGCATATCTTTGTAGATCAAAGTTCTGTAACCTTAGAATGTAGAACTTTAGTGTCCTTTTTTCCTCCTCGAATCTTTTGCAGCTCTTTTATTTTCCAAATGTATTGTTTTCCTAATAAGGTACACATAATGCAAATATAAACATTTTAAATTTGGAGATTAAGGATTAGTGTGGGTTTTAAGGACTTTTGAGATTTTTTTCCCATTTTTTTCTTTTTACTTGCACTGAAAAAAAGTGCATACTAGCTGTATAACAGAAGAAAAACTTGAGGAAATGTCAGTGTTTAATTTAGCTTTTTTGCCACTGTGACCAAAAGACCTGACAAAAACAATTTTAGAGAAGGAAAAGTTTCTTTGAGGCTCAGAGTTTCAGAGGTCTAAGACCATAGATGGCCAGCTCCATTGCTCTGGGCTCTAGGTGAGGCAGAACATCAATGGCATAAGGATATGATGGAGGAAAGGAGCTCAGGACATCACAGGATGCAAACAAAGAGTGTTCCTCACCAGGGACAAAACCTATACCCCAAAGGGAAGCCCCTGGTAACCCTACTCCTCTACCCACACCGTACCTGCCTACAGGTACTTTTATTAATTTCTATTAATGGATGTACACACTAATTAGAGTGAAGTCCTCATAACCCAATAATTTCACTTCTGAAATTTCTAGCATTGTTTTACACATGAGATTTTGGGGAGCACCTGGTATCTAAACCATAGCACAGTAAATTCCTCTTCTTGCTCCTATGTATGTATTTTCTTTTCTTTCTTTTTTTTTTTAAGAGAGAGAGACAAAGAGAGAGAGAAAGAGAAACAATTTTTATTTAGTTTTTCATGTGGCTTTCATTACTCTGAGACTTTGTTGGTGCTGAGGTTTGAACTCGCGTGCTCCTGCTTGCCAGGCAAGTGCCGTAAAGGCCAAGCCACTGCTCCAGCCCTCTTTTGTATATTTTCTACGATGAAGATGTTGCTGATTTAAACTTACAAAAACCATTTAGATTCAGGTAAAACAGTTCCATGGCAAATTTCCTATGTAGTAGGAAAAGATGATGGTTTTTAAAAAAAGTTTTAGTGTTTTCTAAAATTGAAAGTAAGTTTGTTATGCTTTTCCCTTTTACCCCCAGAGCGCAAATCATACTAGGTCACTTGTATGTATCTAAAATGAGATAAGCTATATAGTACATTTTAAATCTTTGAAAATTGTAGTAAGAGGTTTTATTCACCCTAGTTAACACATTAATTTTTTGAAAGAATTTCAGGGCTTTTTAATTACATTATTTACTCAAAAATTTTTTTGTCTTTTTTTGCTATTCTGGGGATTTAACTTAGAGGTGCTTTAATACTGAATTACATTACTCATCTTTTAAAAAATTTAAAAGCTTATTAAGATAGAATTAACATACCACAGAATTCACTCTAAGTGTATCATTTAATAGCACTTACGAATCAGGTTTGTGCAACTATCAAGATCTAAATTTAGAACCTCTTTCCCTCTGAAAGAAAAATTCCACATCTTTAGCAATAGCCTTAACACCCAGCCTTTGGTAAACCCTAATATATCTATTATCATGTATTTGCTTCTATGGATGTTTACTATGCAAACAACATTTAAAAGACATATATTCACAGAATACATTATAGAATTCAGCAAGGAAAAATAATTGACTTAATAGAACATATAGTAACTGGATCAAAGTAAAAATCCTGGACCAAATGCAAATAAGCAAATGCTGTTATTAATTTATATGAAGTTCTAAAATATGAGAAACTAAAATAAAGTGACAAAAATCAGAATGATAGTGGCAACTGAAGGAATTGACAGAAAAGAGAAATGGAATAATTTATTTGGTACATGGAGGTGCTCTTTTCCTTGAATTTGTTTGTGGTTACATTGATATATACAATTATCAAAACTCATTAAAATCTATATATAAAAACATTGTACTTCATTGTAAGTTTGATTTCACTTAATTTGTTATTCTAAGACTCAAGGAAAAAATTGTCAATGAGTGGTAATTTTTATTTAAAAAACTTCAGAAAAGGGGCTGAAGCGGCAGTTATGGTGCTTGCCTGGCATGCATGAGTACTTGGGTTCAAATATCAGCACCATGTACATAATGAAGTGTCAGAGGACCTAAGGCCACATGAAAAACTAAATAAAATTGATTCTGTATTTCTCTCTTTCTCACTGTTATCTTTTATAAACAAAAACAAAAACAAAAAAGCTTTAGAAGACACTGTCAGTGAAAACTCAGTTCCTAGGAATGTAAGATATAGAAGTGTTTTTCAAAGTATTAGCACTGAAGAGTAACTTTGAATATGTGTTAGAATTAATCAAAATTAAAAATTTTTCAACCTTTAAAAACTACGTCATTAATAAAAAGAAAAAGGCAACCCACAGAGTAGGAGAAAATACTATTCAAATCTTGCGTCTATAAAGGGACTTGGTTTCAGAATATGTGAAAAATACTTAGCTAAATGCTATCTAAAAATAGAAAAATATATTATTATTTCTCCACAAAAATTATGTAAATGAGCAAAAACACATATAAATATGTGCAACACCTTTTAGCTATTAAAAAAGTCAAAGCCACAGTGTATACCACAACACATTCCAGAATAACACACAGAAAATAACAAGTGATTGCAATGATATGCAGAAATTGGAATTCTCAAACATTGCCAGTGGGAACATAAATAGAGATTCCACTTTGGAAAACAGTTTGACACATCCTCAAGAAGTCATATGTATAATCACCATGTGAGTTAGCAGTTCCCTTCTTAGGAAAACACCCAAGAAAAATGAAACATACATTTTCACAAAAACTTGCACACCACGTTCCTGGCATCATTATTTAAAGGAGCCCAAATCTAGAAATAAAGCACATGCCAGCCAACTGATAAATGAATAAATGGACTCTTACTTGACACTAAAAGGCAATACAACTTTAATGCAAGAAGAATAAAAACATTAAGTAAATGATGGTCATTGAAAGAGGCATGTTACTAAAGACCTAGTCCTTGAGATAGGGTCTCACTAAGTTGCTCAGACACTGAAGTTGTGGAGGAGGCCCTCAAACTTGAAATTCTCCTACTTTAGACCTGGAGTCACTGGGATTACAGGTGTGTGCCACCATGCCCCGTCAAGAGAAGTGTATTTTTTTAAGCAGAAAGGAAAATTATGATAGAGTTCTTATCTTAAGAATAGTAAAATAGGTAGCTCAGAGGTTACTGCGCTTGCCTGGCATGTGCAAGAATGTAGGTTCAAACCCCAGCACCACATACACAACAAGGTATTGGAGCAATGCAACCGAATGAAAAACTAAATAAAATTGATTCTCCCTTTTTTAAAAAATAGTAAATACCTTGGCAAATGAGCTAATTTTTATAAAAATTTAATAATTCTCCAGTTGTGTAGCTCTTTGGGTTCATTTTCAAAGTCAGAACTGAGAATAAGCAGCACCATTGGCTTAATAAAGACCTGAATTTAAAAAGAAAGGAAACTTTTTTCATGCCATGCAGAAGTTTCAGCTAAACTACTACCATAATTCACAGTTTCTTTTATTTACAACTCTACAGTTTCACTGTTGAAATTAATTAATTAATTAATTCATTCATTCATTCATTCCACACATATTCATTGAATGCTTTCTACTACCTGTACTGAGTTTGCTATTGTAGAAGCGAAAGTATTGGGCAAAATAGAATCTATCAGAGCTTGAGCTGTGTGTGAAGTAATTCTTGATATTAGCTTTTGTCTCATGGTATTGCATTTTTCCTTTGTATTAACTACTGCTTAAGTATTTGATTTTGTCCCTTCTGTTTATCCCAACAGTAGTGTAATGCAAAGAATACACATTTTAAACATTTCCTAAGAAACTGTATATCTAGAATAGAAATTTGTCATCTGTAATGTATAAAATATTAAAGTTATACCATTTCAAAACACATTATATCTATTTTGGTGATTTTCCCCATTAGCTGTGCTAATCATTTCACAACATCAAATCATTAGTAAACATTTTGTTTGCTTTCGTTTCTGACAAATGCACAGAAATTCTGAATCTTGTTTGCTTGTACTTAAGTGAAGTAGTATATACAAAGTACCCATTAGAGAAGTTAGTAGAATATAATGCAAGCTTATTTTCCTTATTTCTGTCATATTTTTATCTGTTACCTTTGGACCATGGTTACCTCTTAAAAATTTGGCCTGGAATTGTCACTTTTATTTCACCTACCGAGAAGACTTTATAAGCATTTGCATTTTATCCTTAGATATGTCTAATTAAAATTGGTATTAGAGGTCATATAAATTAGCCTTCTTATCATTATTTCTCATTAGATCCTTATCTGTACTTTTTGAATAGAGTTCCCAAGGTCACATGCAGCTTCTTATATTTTGAAAAGAAATAACTTCATAACAGGCTATGAAGGTATCTTTTATACTAGACTGTAGTCTGCTTTTTAAAACTATTATCTCCTGAACTAACATGGCACATTTCTTTCACACTCTTTATCACTTTGCTGTTCTCTGGAAAAACTGTTTTATCATCAAGTTTTTTAAATGATGAGCCTCAAATATTGGTGGTGTTTTAGAAGTCATATTTTTCAGTGTAGAATAATTGGATTTTTAATTTTATTCTGCTAATGGAATCAGTGATTGAATTAGCATTTTCTTAAGCTACCATATCACCCTTCTAATTCATATTGAACTTACAAAATTCAGTTTTAGGCTCCCTTATTGTTTATATTCTCCCCAGTTTGGGACTCAGTACAGTTTGTTGCTCAGGTCCTAGTGTATTAAAATTTTATATGTATTTCAACTGTAATTTTATCCTGTTAATTTTATTCAGTTATAATAAATAAAACTCTTTGATTTTTAAAAATCCAGTACATTAAATTATACCTTTCAACTTTGTGCCACCTGCATATTTTATAAACACACATAGTATATGTTGTAAATAGTATATATGAATAGTATAAATAAAAATGATAAAGAGATCAAAGGTTAAAATTCTGTGTCATATTTAACAAAATTTCAACATTTTTAAAAATTACATTCTAACCTATAACTCAGATGATACACTTTTAGTTTTTTATTTATGATTACATGATAATAAATAACAACATATACTCAGAAGGTTTTAATATCAGTTAAATATCATATTTTATCTTGATAGAGAAAACAAAACAGTAGTAGTTGCTTATTTTTTAAGAGATTAACACTTTAAAATTTTTGAGTGTCCAACTGCCTTTTCATTTTACACAGGATGATAGCAAGCAGGCACAGTTCTTAGCTCTGGCTGTTGTTTACTTCATATCGGTTTTGATGGTTTCTAAGTATCGTGACATATTAGAACCCCAGAGAGAGATTGCAAGATCTGGAAGCCAACCAGGTAGAAACATCAGACAAGAAATAAATTCACCAACAAGTACAGGTACTTAATATTTTGTATATTATTTTCACCTCATTTATTTCCCTTTTTTTAAACTTTTACATTCATGTTTAAACTGGACGTACTCATAATCATCTCAAATATTTATAAATAGTTGGTATGTAAATGCCAATTTAATATTTTTAATTTCATAAAAATGTATGGAAGATACATCTTTAACATTTGTTATATTTATTAGTGCAGTTTTGGTTTTACAGTTTCCTGCTTATTAATAATACAAATCATTTAGTTATAATACTATTTAATATGCAACTAAATCATACTTTTAAAAACATTTCTTTTTTTAACTTTTAGAAGCATGAAAAGAAGAGGTCCTTATAAAGTTATTAAAGACTTAGAATAAGTCAAAATATAAATCTTTATTGCCAAGCTAAAAAAGTTACTTCCATCCTTCCCTTCTTTTCTTCCTTCTCTATCTTGTTTTCTTCTTGATGCATACAGTTGTCTTAGTACCAATTCTGTGTCATTTATAATATTCAAGCGTGCATTTTAAATTTTGTACAAGTTATACAAAATTCATATAACATGGCCTGAACTAACATCAAAGACTTGTGGAGAGAGAACTTGATAGACAACAGTGAAACATCTTGGGGTCAAGTTGTCTTTCTCATTTGCAAAGCACACTCATTTTGCAGGTTTCTGACATTATCAGCTTTGTCTACCCTGCCTGAAAACAATAAACACATTTTCTGGCAACTAATATTTCAATACCATGGGGATGCTTTCAGTGATTTGCATTTCCTGCCAGGTGTTTATATCAAGGTTATTTCTTTGTTGTTTGCAGTGTAACCTTGATAACTCTGCTTATTTCATGTGCCATGGATTAGTTTTTAATTGAAGCTGTCTTTCTTAAGTGATTGCATATGATCTGTAAATTAAAAGGATATTTTAAAAGTGAGTAGAAATTAGTGGCCAAATCTCTGCATCTTGTTTTCCCTAAGCATCACATCTTATTTACTTTTTATGGCTAATATGGAGACAAGGATTATATTTTAGTTATAGGATTTTGCTTTTGTATGTCATGTTCACTTTTAAGATATAAACATGAGATTATTTTATTCTAGTAGTTTTACTTTTCATTTTTATTCTACCAATTGAACATCCTCCCTTTCTAGTTTATGCCCTTTCTCCATTGAAGACACTAAGATTCTATCATCTTAACTTTTTTCTTCATTTTTTAATGTGTTCAGATCTGTATAAAATGAGCAATACTATACTGAAATTTCCAGTTCTGATTTTCATGAATATTTGAATATTTGTATGTCTCTGTGTATCCTGCTAAAATTACTAATAGGGGGTATATGATTCTTTAAACCTCTTTCTTCTCTTCAGATATACATTCTTTATTGCTAGTACTGTTTGCATGTTGCAGTAATATAGAATTGTCATGGATCTTCAGTGGACCATGTTTCAGGTTGTTAACATGCTGCCTCAATTTTGATTCCATGATTTTCTCCACAGTTGTGGTCATACCATCTATCCCTCATCCAAGTTTGAACCATGGATTCCTTGCCAAGTTAATTCCTGAGCAGAGCTTTACCCACTCATTTTACAAAGGTAATATTGACCTCATCTCCAGACCTGTTTGGTAGTTTTATTACATGACAGGTTATAAAATAAATATTCATGATGTAATTACTTATAAATAAGTCAGTACCTCAGGTTTCATGGAGATATGATATGTTGTATTTATGTCTGGCATTTGATAACAAAGCATAGTGTTTTTACTTGTATTCTATTACATTGCTTTAAGTATCATCTGCAAATTGACTTTCCCTAATTTTACAAATATTAACATGCACAGTGGTGGAATAAACTATAAATTGAAGAGGAGTCACACCTTATGACTTAAATTATCCTACAGTTAAGGCTACTTATACACTCACCAGGGGAAAAAAAGGACTTGAAAGCATCAAACCGATCTAGAAGTTATTTAACTTCCAGTCAGACCAAAATTCCAATAATTTTATAGAAAGGCAAACAATTTTTTACTGGAAAATAGATGTTAAGCATATAAGAAAATTACTAAGTTGTAAATAGGTTGAAAAATGTGGTGCATAAGCAGAAGAAAAAAAATCAAGGAACAGAAGCAGAATCAGAAACAGCAGAAATGATAGAATTATCAGAGACAACAGAGATAAAATTGTCAGAGAAGGACATTAAAACAGCCATTCTAAGTATGTTCAGGCTGGAGTGGTAGCTCCGTGGTTGGAGCACTTTCCTGACGTGCATAAGGACACAAGTTCAAACCCCAGCACTACATACACAATTGTCAGAGAAAGAAAAAACAGATGAAAAAGAAAAAACAAATAAATTGATTCTCTCTCACTCTCTCTCTCATATTTTCTCCCTCTTTAAAAAAATGTTCGGGATATTTTTCAATTTAAACAGAAAATGGAGCATAATGAGGAGAAAACTAGAAGACATAAATTAAAAGAACCAAATTGAAGTTTTAAAGATGAAAAATATGAAAGTCTTTAAAATAATAATTTCTGTGAGTAGGAGTAACAAGAATTCAGTAAGCATAATTCTGTGATGGTCCCAAGATTTTTTTTTGTAAGCACCCTGAAAAATTCCTGGGATGGTGGATATGATGGATTTATCTCTTGTGATTAAGAAGTTATATGGCACAGATGCTTTAGGGTTTTCTGCGTATAAAAACAACCCACCTGCAATCAGAGACAATTTTACTTCTTCCTTTCCAACTTGGATGCCTTTTGTTTCTTTTTCTTGACTAATTGCTGGAGCTGGGACTTCAGTAATACGTTGAATGGAACTTATCTTTTTCAGCAATATATTTCCAGTTCCTTGCATGGTGCTTCGAAGTAAATACAGTAAAATATTTGTCAAGTAAATGTAGTGGGAAAACTAAGCAATTCTTGTGAAAGCAAGTAGTCATAGTAGCCTGAAAATATGTTTAGTTAATAAGTACACTGAAATGGAGACAAGGAATTTAGTGTAATTAGTCATGGAAGCTATAGAAGCTTTTAATTAATGTTAGTTTAATAAGAAGGAAATAAGGAGGAAGTTTCAGTTAAAGATAAAAACCATGTCACCTTTTCCCAGCAGTTATTTTTTTGAAACTGCAAATACTTAAAATATCATAAATGTGTTTTCAGTATTAGTAAAATTATAAGGATCTTTCTTTGATCTTTAACTTCATAATTCACTAATTATTATTCCTTCATCATATAAAAATTTATTGATAACAATGTACTAAAGTACTTAGAAATTATAATTTATCCACAGAATGGATTATTATTTACAACTTCTGATATATCCTTTTTTCCTTAAGAGATAATTTCTGAATAAATTAATGGTTTCCCACTATATGCTGGTACTAAAGATATGTGATAGTGAATAAAAAGTCTATCCCCACAAAGCTAACTGTCTACCAAGAAGTCACGGTTTTAGAAACCATCCACTTAAATATGCATTTGAAAAGTATGCTCTTCTCTAAGTAATAAATTTTCAGGTTTTTATTATAAGAAAGTATAAAAGAAGAGATATAATTTAGTTTGAGAGTTGGGAATGCCTCTTATAAGTGACATTTATGCTGAGAACCAAAGGATGAGTTAAGTTAGTTTGAAGAAAAGAATGAAGAATCAAATTTCTGAAAAAGCTAAAAGCTCAGAAACATTGCTTGGTGCATATGTGGAAAGTGAGTTAGTAGATTAATAATGAGAAAAAGAGATGCATTCCATGAGTTTAGATATGTAGGCAGGAGCCAGATCATGTAGGACCTGTTTTTTAAAAAATCTTTATTAAGGGTCTGGTTTTCAACTACAAAAGGGTTGTATTAGTTTTCTGTTGCTTTATTAAAGTTACCACAAACATAATGACAGAAATTTATTATCTTGTAGTCCTATATAATTATAGTCAGAAATTCAACACAGGTTTTGGTGGATTAACATCTAGGCATCAGTAATGATGAATTTTTTTTTTAAACTGTCAGGGAGTATTTATTTCCCTTTCGTTTTCCATCTTTAGGAAGCCACCCATATTCCTTCCTTTGCCTACTTCCTCCTTGCAAGACCTGAAGCTACTTAGTGAGAACCTGTGTCAAAATGAAAAGTGAAAATGAGCTGGGGATGTTGTGAAGTTGTTAAGGCCCTGAGCTCAGTCCTTGGTACCCAAATAAAATAAGAAGGGTCTGGGGACCCTCATAGCATTAAGGGGGCTTGCCTTCCATGTGCAAGAACCTGGGTTCTATTTCCAGTTCTGCAAAAGAAATTTTTAAAAAAGTAAAGGAAATTAGAGGTAGACTTTGGACAGAATATAGTAATAGATTAGATGTAGGGCATGAATTACTGTGAGGTTTAAAAGATGATTCCTGGCTATCTGTTCTGAAACACTGAGGTGAGGAAAAGATCATTTAATAAAGCAGGCAAGAATGGAGGTAGATAAAGTCAAAGAGAATGACTAAGGCTTCCACTTTAGATGTGTGGATTTTAAGATAATATGGAGGAATTGTTTCAAGTCCCTGAAGAACTTAAGCAAGGACATTATAGGTGGTGATGGCCTGAGAAGTTTCTTAATCCTCACAACTTATGTAAGAAAAATATTTTTCAGGTGCAGATCTGAAAGGGTAGGGTAGCTAGTTTGTCATAGGTAATGTGGAGAACATGTAAATTTTAGAGTCAGAATTGGAACTTTGATCAACTTAACTATATTCCCATGATTTTTATGTTATGATTACCTCAAAAATAAAAAGGAAAATTATCCAAAGTATGTTGAGGGCTGGAAATGTTAAGGGTAGTTAAGGGTGAGATCTTCCTCTTTTTGAACAGAAGATGTTGGTCTGTGGATAAAGGCACCAGTGCTAGTGGAGAGAGAAAGGGACTACAGATGAAGGAATAACTGGTGAAGTGCTTGGGCTCTATTTTATAACAGGATATGCTGATGTTTGTAATGATGTACAAAAATTTATAGTGAGATTTACTTTGTGCTATATATTATTCATACTTTATATTCTTGAATTATTAATTTTCTCTATGATTATATGCCCATTATACAGATAAAGGCATAAGTCTGAGGAAAATTAAACAACTCTTTCTAAGTCACAAAGCTAACAAATGGTAAATAAGTCTTGAGTGACAGTCTGGTAGTCTGAATTTCAAAACACAACTCTTAACCATTACATAATTGTAGCTTATCTAATTGATATACTTAGAGTTATTCTGTATTTGGCTTTATATCTTTCTCTGCAATTCAAGAAAAGTCCTAGGCACATATGTTGACATTTTATTATTGGTGTTAATGATTGTTTACATTATATTACAAAAAGGCATTTTATATTTCAAATGGAGTTGTGGGTTTTATTCTTTAAGAAGAAAAAGAGCAAAAACACAAGCTAGGTAAGAGAAAAAGAAAATATATGAATATTTTATAAGTTATAATTTATTCAAAATGTGAAAAATTGAAGCTACATTAAAATTTGCATTGTAAACATAATTTGGAGGTGAGACTTACAGGAATAACTGAAATAGGGTCCTCCAAAATACTGCTTCTCCAAAAATCAGTGAAAACCCTGGCAGAAACTTTTGTCACCAAAAAAAAATTTTTTTAGTTCTCTGTAAAGTAATCAAATACTTAGAACAATCCAAACAGCGTTAATTCTAGAAAAACTGCACAATCTTCCCAAGAACAGCAAGCTTAATAGTGATTTAACTCACCTGTTCACTCTTGTCAGTTGTGTGGTAACCTTTAAAATCAAAGGCAAACAGCCATGGTAGCTGTGAAAACCAGGAGGGTGCTGCTGATGGAGAGAAATAGACCAGTTCCGAATTCCTTAGAAAGTCCAATCCCAGGGCGAGAGCAGTGGCTCAAGGGTTGGAGTGCTTGCCTGGCATGCATGAGTACCCGGGTTCAAACCCCAGCACCACATACACAACTGTCAAAGAAACAAGGTCAGATGAGATAGTAAAGTTGATTCTCTCTAATACCCTTTTTCCCCTGTCTCTTTCACTCTTCCTATCTCTTAAATAAAAGAAGTCCCATCCCTAGAACTCAAAGCTATCATGCATGCTAAGTGAAATACGCCAGTCTCAAAAAGCCAAAGTTGAATGTTCTCTCAGATATGTGGAATCTAATCCAAAATAAGGAAAAGATCAGAGGAATAGACAAATGTGAAGGAATCCTAGGAAGGAGGAGGGATAAGATAAGGAATGAGTCAGATTTACCTTTCCTATATTCGTGTATGAACATACCATAGTGTATCTCATCAACAAGACACTAAGTTTAAAAAAAACCTTTATTAGTAAATAACAGAAAGATCAGAAGAGTACAGGGAAGAGAATCGGGGAGGGGCATAGTGGGGATTAAATTAGAATCAGTTATACTCCATACTTTTATAATTATGCCATTGCATATTCTCATGTCATTATATATCTGAAAAGAACCAGTAAAAATTTTTTAAAAAGGAAGTCCCATCTCTATAGCATTGAACTATTTGAGTTGAGAGAAACTCCCTGAAATACTTCATTCACAGGGTTTATTATTTGTATCGATCCACACCTCAGCTCTCAGACATTTTTTGAAAAAAAAAAAAAAAATCAGTCAGTTTCTTGACATTGTAACTACCAGAAGTGACAGTGCCACTTGAGGCAAAAGAACCTTGCCTCACTGAGAAAGAGATATCTGTATTCCTGAGACTGTACTCAGTCTAGGAAAGATCTAAGAAAGACCTAGTCTCTCATTTTTGCTGACCTTGAGACCCTGAACAAACAGGAAGTATGGTCTCAAGACTAAGTGTCAAATAGCTAATCATCAGGGGAACTGAGCAGAGATCTGTGACTACAGGTGATAGAACATGTATTACAGAAATAGTTCAAGAAAGCCAATAAACAATAACAGGAAGGAGTCTGATTTCCAGGTTTGCTACATTATATTATTTTAAATGTCTACAATAACAAAAAATTGTGAATCAAGCATAGAAACAAGAAAGTATGGTTAAAACATGGGTGACAGGTGAAGGGGGAAATTGTTGATGAAAAATACCCCTGAGGAGGCCCAGTTATTGGGCAACTATTACATATATGCTCAGATTTTTAAAGGGAACCTTTTCTGAAAAATTGAAAGTATGGGATGGTGTCTCACCAAATAGAGAATATAAAAATGAAAGAAGTTAAAAAAATAAAGACCAAAGGAATTCTGAAATAAAAAACTACATTAAATGGAATGAAAAATTTACTAGAGGAATTTAGCAGAAGATTTGAGTTGGCAGATAAAAAGAATCTGCATACTTGCAGATAGGTCAGTTATAATTATTATGGTCAGAGGAGTGGAACAGATTAAAAAAGAGAACAGTCACAAAAATTTGTGAGATACCATTAAGTGAACCAACAAATATATACTAGCAGTTCTTGAAGAAAGAAAAGAGAAGGAAAGATAGGGACAGAGTATTTGAAAACATATTGGCCTGAAAAATCCCCCAGTTTGTTGAAAATTATTAATTTGAAATCCAAAGAGCTCAACATACTTCAAGAGTGATAAATTCATAGAAACCCACACCTATGCACAGTATGGTCAAAACATGAATTGGAAGATTACGGTTGTTGTTTCCTAATTATATCTTCTCAAATATTATTTTGTCTATTTTGGGTCTGTATTTCAGTAATAATGTTGAATTCCAGAAGTTGTATTTTTTCATATATTTAACATAGGAAACAAGTGAACTTTTCTATAAATATTGCAAGTAATCAGTTGATACACTGTAGTCTTTCAGTGTGTATATAAAATGACCTTTAATAATGATTAAAAATCTTTCAATATAATTCTTTCTTTCTGGAAGACAAGGTTAAATTTTATATAAATCTTGCATTTAAGGATTTGGTATATAAAAAATGTATAAGTTAGTTATATACATGTATTTCATATTTTATTTTAAATTACCATAATTTAATTTTCTTAATATTATCACTTGAAGAGCAAATAATTTTAATGCTGTGCTAAAAAGCTGTTGTATGTTTCTTTCATGTTATTCCTCATTTAGAATGTTTGGAAGATGGTAAGTTTAGTACTTTAATATGTAAAACATATTGAAACACTTCATAAATCACTGTAGAACAGGAATTTTGGGTGAAAGAATGAGATAAATGAGGTCACTATATAAACATTATGTCAGTTGCTGAAATTAACCCCATGTTTTTTCCAAAATGTATTAGATGAAGCCATTAGATTCAATGAAAATCACTAAGAAAAAGAGGCATCTGGCATCCAACTGCCTGTTTCTGACAAAGTTAAGATCACTCAGGCTGGTAATGCTTCTGCTTTGTATACTGACATGACCTATTTCTACAAAACCAGTGATAACTATTGAAAACTTATAAGCCCACTGTCATTAATATAACCTGTACAGATGCATTCATTTATTCTTTCTCTGCTCCTCATGCCTAACTTCCTATTAAAGCCACTTGTTTAAATCCTTAAAGTACTTTCGTGTCACAAGTATGCATTCTGGAAACATATGTTATCTGAACTGAAGTTTATAGTGTCTGCTGAGAGCATGCACTGTAAATTATGTTAATGGGTAATGAGAAATGGGTTTTTTTTACTACTAATTTCTTTGTTTTCTGTTGCTATTATAACATTTTCCATTGGCTTTTATTTTTGTTTCTATGTAACACAATTGCAAGTGTGCTATACAAAATGAACTTGATAAAATTTTTACTGAAATATAAAAAAATCACTGCTTACTTTTTGAAATCAGTTTCAGTAAAAGTAAATATTTTTGGGGGGTGTGTAAATATTTTGATGAACTACTTGAAAATATTCTAATATTAAATTAACCCATTAAGTCCCAAGTTTTCAATTTTGTGCCTATTTTAACAAAATTAATATAGGGGTAAAGTCATAATAAATGGTATTTGTTGTTCATTTTAAGTTTTTATGGGTGTTCTGTATATAGGATGATGATAAATAATGGTTAATAAACTTTCAGTTGTGTTTTTAGTCAAGAAGTCAATGTTTATGTTGCAGTTCCAAGTATCTCATTAGTATGTTATAGATTTTAATGCTACTTGAAAGTTAATTAGTGGAGTAGAGAAGCAAAAAATTGTATAGCTGGTGGCAAAAATCTTTGGATGTGATAGCTTGTGAACACTAAATCATTATTTTCTTAGATATTTTACTAGTGAAATATTTATATTTCAATCTAATATAACTTGAAAAGTTTAAACATGTTATATAGCTCTTAATGTAAAACAACCATAAATAAAAATATTTAGACATCATATTAGTGTAAAGCCAAAACTCTAGTCCAAATCTACAAGTCAGCTATATTCAGAGTAAGGGGGCTAGACTAGAATATGTGCCCTATACATGTTGATATTTAAATAATATAAGAAAGGTTAGCTCATAGTAGGACCATGACACTAAATTTTTGTTATTATTTTTGCTATTAGAATTATTATATCTCTGTACTTTCATGCTTATCCTGTTTTCACAGAAAATGTCACTATTGATAGTCAACTCTCGATATTTTGCCAGTTGTTTTCTCTCAAAAAAATGTATAATTGATATATATGAAGATGTGTGACATTCAGATAACTTTAGTAGTGGAAAAAGACACCTCAGACATCTTATCTTCTCTTTCTACATTGCTAGATTATTTTATCAACTTCCAAAGTTTCTACTGTTACCTTAGTTTGACTGATTCTAAAGCATATGACTATTTTTTCTCAATTTACGGATATGTATCTTAGAGATTCTGCAGACTGCACTGATTTAAAATTTAATTAATTTTTCTCCTGAACATCTTTCCTATTTATCTTCTTTTCTCAGTGGCATATTACCATGTTTTTCTTAAACATATATTACAGAAATTTCTTGATTTTCCCCCCCGTTCTCCTCCTTAGTCCCAATACTGTTGAGTCTTAATCTTCTCTTAAAAGGTTTCATTTTTAAAACCCAAATTATTATCTTTACCTCTTCCCTATTTTCTTCTCTAGTGCTTCACCTAGTGACATTGAGATTATCTTCTCAAAACTTTCATGCAATGATTTTAATTTTTAACCTTAGAAATAATAAAGAATACATCTACTCTGTTCTTTACATTGATCTTTCAATGTTTGAATATTATTACCATATTTCTCAGATGGTTCTTTTTTTTCATTGATCAGACTACCAAGTAACCAACAAAACTAAGGCCTATTTAATAAATACAAGAAAAGCTGGTGCATTACATTGTATTATGAGATTTTTTTAATAAATTGAAATTAATATGGGCCATTGGGAAGATTGAATAAAATGAAGAGTTTATTTTATCCTAAATCAATCAATCAATCTATCTGCTATATCATTCAGATCAAAAAAGGGGAATAAAGATCTTCTTGCTTTTGAAATTTGGCAAATTTATTCTGAAATTAATCTGGAAAAATCAATAAATCACAGCTTCAGTAAATTTGAATGTCATTCCATTACACTGAAAAATTAGCAAACTTGGGGCTGGAGCAGTGGCTCAGTGGTTGCAGTGCTCGCGTGGCATGTGCGAGGACTCGAGTTCAAACCCCAGTACCATGTACATAACAAAGTCTCAGAGAAATGAGGGCCACATGAAAAACTAAAAAATTAACAACCTGCCTAAGTGACAGAGTGCAGGAATTGAGCCTGTTACTGAAGAAGTTCTTTTTAGTGTGGGAGATAAAACTTTGAACAGGTTTTATCCCTCCGAACAAGTGTATCATAAAAACAATATTTCTCTTGTGTTCTCTCTAGGGAGCTCATAAAAGGTTTTAAGGAATGTCTTGCTGATTTCAAGGTTGTCTGTTACCCTGTTGTGCAGTGTCCTGATTTCTTGTCCAAATACTCTTTTAAACAAAGAAACAAATGTAAACAACCATAAAATGAACAAGTTTTCTAGAACTTACAGATTCTAAATTTTGAAGAGGTCTTATAATTTATTCTGCTCTTTTTATTTAATAAGGAATATACTTAAATTCAAAAAAATACAATAGCAAACGTAGGAGTATCTACATTATATAGGGAATGCAAATAGAGAGACTTAGTAATATCTTATTTTCTTCTTCAAACTGTCCAAGTTAAATACTGTTATACTTACATATATCCACTTTATGTAGGTTTAGATAAAATTTTTAAGGTAGAATTTGGTAACCTTTTGTTGCATGGAGAATTTCATCATATTAACTTTTATATAGTTAGATTTGATAGGAATTTGACATTTTAAAGATGTCTTTAATTTCATGTGTTTTAATTAGTAACATACAATTTATATCTATGTAGATATTTGAATGTTTTTCTGATTCAGCTTTTACAAATTGAAGGTGATACTAAAGATTATGATCATGAGGTCACATATAGATTAAGTTCTTGAGGTGGTAGGATTAATTTTTAATTTTTTTTAAGAGAGAGGGACAGTGAGAGAGAGAGAAAGAGAGAAGCAATTTTATTTAGTTTTTTATATGGCCTTCGTTTCTCTGACACTTCATTGTGTACTTGGTGCTGGGGTTTGAACCAGCGTTGCAAGGCAAGCGCTGTTAATAGCTGAGCCACCACTCCAGCCCTGATTTGTTTTAGAAATAATCATTTGATAGCTTCATATTTTACAAATTTTTCAAAATTTTATGTATTACATATATGTAGTTTTAAAATGATGGGTTTAAGTAGTTTACATATTTCAGATATTTCATTATTGGTTATTGAAGTAAGAAAGAAGGTATAAAAATGACCTTTTTTTTTAAAGAGAGAGAGAGGGAGAAAGGAAGAGTGAGAAAGGAAAAGATAATCAACTTTATATTTTCATGTGGCCTTTGTTTCTCCAACACTTAGTTGTGTATGTGGTACTAGGGTTTGAACTCAGGTCCTCGCACATTCTAGGCAAGCACTCCAACCGCTGAGTCACTGCTCAAGCCCTGTAATGGCATTTAAAAGAAAATAACTAAGAATTTCTCTTCTGATTGTTTGGTAGCTGACAGTGAAAAGATAAAAGGGGAAATGCATATAATAATTATTTATAAGATACCTAAAGAAAATATTATGAGAACAATTTCCCGATGCTGTCAAAAGCATTAGTTTTGAAATGCTGGATGATTTTTGAAAGACATAGGGTTATTTTGATATTTTATTTGCTGAACAAAATAACAGGTGTATATGGGTGAGGTCTTTTAACAGAGTTGTGTTATGGACAATTATGACTGAAATTTTTTGTTTTTCTTACATTTTATTTATTCTGCATTTTATTAATAAACAAGGTTTTCATTTGTGGAATTTTTTTTTAAAATCATCATCTTTCATTACAGAAACACCTGCAGTATTTCCAGACACAATAAAGGAAAAAGAACCACCAACTCCTGGTGAAGATATTCAGCTGGAAAGTTCAATTCCCCATACAGATTCAGGAATTGGA
The DNA here is from genome assembly GCA_004027875.1 of Aplodontia rufa. Taxonomy (NCBI): domain Eukaryota; kingdom Metazoa; phylum Chordata; class Mammalia; order Rodentia; family Aplodontiidae; genus Aplodontia; species Aplodontia rufa. The sequence continues at coordinate 34,258 of PVKS010017331.1, forward strand.
GAGGAACAAGTGGCTAGCATCCTGAATGGAGCAGAATTAGAGACTACTACAGGCCCTGATGCCATGAGTGAACTCTTATCCACTTTGTCATCAGAGGTGAAGAAATCACAAGAGAGCTTAAGTGAAAATCCCAATGAAATGTTGAAGCCTGCACCATCCATATCTAGCATAAGTCAGACTAAAGGAATCAATGTCAAGGAAATATTGAAAAGTCTTGTGGCTGCCCCAGTTGAAATTGCAGAATGTGGCCCTGAACCTATCCCATACCCAGACCCAGCATTGAAGAGAGAAGCTCAAGCTATTCTTCCTATGCAGTTTCATTCCTTTGACAGGTAGGTACTGAATTTATTATTCACAGCGCTCTATTTGTAGAAGGAAAATTAGACTCTGTTAATTTAATATAGAAAGATCTCAAAATCTTCATATTAATTAATGTCGATACCTATTACAAAGCCTATCAAAGGGAGAGGCCAGTTTGATGGATCTCATAAGATGTTTTAATGAACTCATAAAAGGGGTTTCAAAATGATATGGTAAATACCACATTGAATATGTTATAAGGAAACCAGATTCTGATTGCAATCCATCTTCAAAGGATGTCATTTTTCTCTTTGGACTTGTTTTTATGTATGAAGTAGGAGAGAGAATAGGCAGAATCTAAGATCTATTCTGGTTCTAGAATTCTACTGTAGTATTATAAAATTTTAATTGGAATTATGAGAAAAATGATTGAAAAAAAGACAAATTGTTTCAAATAGTCTTCCTTAGTGGATTTCTAGTATCAGTGACAAAGCCTTTATCTGGTGGCATGCATTTGAAAAGTAAATATTATTCTTTTTTTTTTTTTTTTAAAGGAGAAGGCCTTTTTTTGGTGGGAGAGAAGGGAAGGGAAGTGAGAGAGAAAGAATCAACTTTATTTAGTTTTTCATCTGTTTTTTATTGCTCCAACACTTAGTTATATATGTGGTGCTGGGATTTGAACCCAGGTCCTCATGCATGCCAGGCAAGCACAATACTGGTGAGCCACCACTCCAGCCCTGAAAAGTAAATATTATTTTAGATATCTGAAGTATTTACATTGTGGCCCATACACCTTCATTTAAATATTGAATCACTGAAAGAATTTGTTAGAAACAATAAATTCTTTTTTCTGTTGTACTGTATATTCAGTAAAATGATAGTTCAAGCTGGGAGCAATGACACATGCCTATAATCCCAGTGGCTCTGGAAACTGAAGCAAGAGAATTGCAAGTTTGAGGCCAACCTCAGTAAGTTAGTGAGGCCTGAAGCAACTTAGTAAGACGTTGTCTTAAAATAAAAATTTAAAAAAAGGGATGGGGATATAGCTTGATGGTTTACCATCTAAATTACATTATTATTGATGTTTAACATACTTTTCATTCCAAAATTTATTCATACCTCTGTGTGTGTGTGTGTGTGAGCGTGTGTACACATGTAAGGTGATTGACATGAAAATGTTTTTAGTTTTAGAGATGCAAGATCAAGTTAAGAAATTAAATGTTTCTTAAACTGAAATGTCAAATTTATGGTCAAAACATGACATGTATTAAATATTGCTTTTTCTTAAATAGCCAAATAGCTTTGTTCTAGAGAGAACAATTTTTTAAAGTTTAGGGGTAGAAGTGTAGCAATAAGGCATTCAGTTAAGATGAATTATCCTTTTCATATACAAATGTGATTTAAACTTTGTCAATGAACTCTTTAACATCTATATGTTTAAAATTTGCTATGTAAATCTGTATGACATTATTTACTGTATTGGATATAAAGATGAATAAAATCAATTTTATTTTTTGTTGTTTTTTTAATGGAGAGGAAAGGGAGAATCAATGTTATTTATTTCTTCATCTTTTTTGTTTGTTTCTCCAACACCTAGTTTTGTATGTGTTGTTGGGGTTCAAACCTAAGTCCTTGTGCATGCCAGGCAAATGCTGTAACTGTTGAGCCATTACTCCATTTCTTTTTCAATAAATTTATAAGATACTTGTAAATAAATGTCATTAAGACAAAATGTATTCTGTCAAAATTTTTAAAAAGTGAAAAATTATGGGACTATAAAATGTAGGCAAATATTTTTCTATTTTAATAGTTTGTGTTAATATTATATTCATATGTTCATTCATACAGTGAATGTTCTTTAGGTCATTTCACATTGCTGTCCACTGTTTCACATAGGTGGTTTATATCTGTTTATGAGTTTGTTTATGTATGTCTTTAAGTGTATATCTTTGTGAATATCTGTAAGACAATATCTAGGAATAAAAGTTACAATAATTTAATATAGGGCCATTAATTTTTGTGTCCCATTTTAAATTGTACTTTAAATTTTGTTAAAATACAAATTAATAAATATAGAGAATTATTATGATTTGCATAAGAGAATTCAATGGAGTAAACATTAAGGAAAATATTTTTGTTTTAATTAGTTTTTGTTATTATCATTAAGAATGTTTTTTTTTCATTAAAACTTAAAGCAGTCACCCTAGTGTCAATGTTCTTAGCTACTCAAAATTTATTATACATTTGAGAATATTGCTTTAAAAAATAAGACTTTACATTTGTTCCTGGTAGCATTCTGCAAAATGCAATGGGAGTGGAATCATTACACTAAATTACATAAGTAGAAATGAAATTGAGGCGCACAAAGCATATTTCAATTCTTTTTAGGAAAAGAGTCTCTAGTGTAGTTAATATATGCAGTAGCTCAAGTACTATCAAATGTAAATGATGAGGTGATATTGATGAAAGGAGGGGATTGAGGTCTCAGGGGGCACTGATGACGGATTGAACAGAAGCGGCCTTGCACTGCACGTAACTCAAGTCTGTCGTCTTCACTGCTCAAAGCCATAATGGGAGGTGGCAGTCTGAAATGAGTTGCCACGGCACAGAGTATTATTTTTGAAATGCTTTCACACAAATCACTAGGCCCTGCATACAACTTAGTTTCATGCTTTAATGTCATCAGGAGGCACAAATTGGTGTGTCTAATTGTTTGCCACCTGCCAGCAAAATGAGCTGCCAGCCAGCCAGACGGGTTTGATTGTCTGTCAGCCATTCAATAGATTGAGAGTGACAACATCAAAAATTTAGCTTCAAACTCTGAAGCTTTGAGCAGCTTTTCAGAGACATCATCCCTACAAGTGCTTCTGGACCACTGCATTTTTCAATTACAATTCCAGTGTATAGCTGCCATTTGCCTTTTCTGTCTTAAGATAGCCATAATTACTTTATGAGGGTATATAAACATATTTCTGAAGCACTAAAGTCTGAAATCCAAGTTATGACATGTCTTTTAAAATCATATTGAATTTCTTGAAAATAGGTTCCAAGATGACAGGCTTTAGAATAATGAAGGTCCAGAATGCTACCTATTTTAAACAGAATTATCATGGGTCTTATCCTATCAATAAAGCATTTTTCATTTTTATCTTTAGTTGAAAAAAAGATATGCATTCAGTTGCTTGGTTCTTTGTGACTAAGTCATATTTCCTAATATTATGTTATCCCAGTAAAAGTCATCTGTGATTTTACTTTTGTTAACCAATTATTTATTAGTTCTATTGCAAACATACTAACAATGTATTCACTTTACTTATTCTAGATGGTAAGTTTGGAAAAAAGTTCTTAAATCAGCTGATATAATTTGATTTGTTAACTTATGTTCTATGAAGGATATTTCTCTCCACCCTGGATGGAACAGTGATGAATTTCAGTGTTTTGAAGTTTCTTTTTCAATAAATAAATTGCAATATCAAATTTTGAAACATTTTATTAAAATAAACTTCTATCTTTTAGACATTTCATTAGATTGTGTGTGAAATATACAAATGCTCTCATCTACAAATATAGGAAGTGCTGATTCCTTTTATTTCCTCTAATCATTTGTGCAGATTTATGTCTTTAATTATAGTGTATATATATATATATATATATATATATATATATATTTACAAAGCATAACAAGTGTATATTTATGAAGTATAAAATGCTAGAGATCCTCTAGTACTGTTTTCTAATGATGAAGCATTATATGTATAGATAAAATATGATTTTGAACAGTTTATCCAAATTTCTGTTACTGTGAGGCAAACAAATAGTTATGATAGTTTTGTTTCTACTAGAAAAGCTTAATAATCTCATGTTATTATTCATATAACAAATGACAGAGTTCTTTCTTCAATACTCTTGATAGAGTTCTTTATAGACCTTTGGTTTATTAGCTATTGCAGCTGAGCTATTACTGTTGATGTATTAGTAACTATCACTTTCAGCTTTTTCTGTAGAACCAGTTAAGCTTTGCTGTATCTTTTAAATGAAAAATTTACCCCTGTGTATCCACATGCATTTATTATCTCTTGAGAATTTAGTATATATCTGTGATTTGGCCCAGTTAATTTCCTAAGGAGTTCTGATACTATCCTTACTTTGAACAATAGGAAAAAAAAAAGGAGAGGGAGACATTGTGCTTCTACATATATTTTAGATATTATTATATTTTTAAAAATACTAAATTTGGAATATTATAGAATTATAGAATATTGTAGAATACTATATAAGTCTGGAATATTATATAATTGTTACAAGTATTGCTTTTTGCTAATAAATGTCAGTCTTACATAATTTTATTCATCATTTTTTATTTTTTTAACCTGCTTGTGCTAGAATAATTGAGTTTGGCATATTCAGCCAAAGTAGTTGTTTTCCCCCCTCAACTTTTTAATAACATGCTTCCAAGTATTTCATGTTCTGGAAGAGGATATTCTGAAGTAAAATCAGTTTGTCAATAATATAAGACTCAAAGAGAAACTTATTTAGGTTTCATATTATTAAACTTTAAAAATAAGGTTTGGGTAAATATTTTCTCTCTAGTTTCATTGGTTTTTTACTTTGGTTCTCAGGACTAAGAATGAAAATTCAGGGTAAATAATAAGGAAATGTTTAGTAGAGTTGACAGGATCTTGCATTGATTTATTTGATCTTAGCATTGAATAAGAATGTGAAAAAGTATAATTACTTATGAGGTCTTTACTTTTTCTTCATATTGCTTTCCGTTTTTTGAAAAAGGCATTTTGATTATATCAAAAGATAAACTATTCAGTGGAACTCAAATTGATCACAAATCTGTCAACCTTTAAAATTCAAATTCTCTATTTCTGTCCATTATAGTATATGTTTTTATTATGCTCAGTGTCCTGGGTGTGTCCTGGAAGGCCAATTGCCATGGGATGCAGTTTCAACTGAGCTTGGCTGTATCTGATTTCCCAATGTTGTTGTCTTTGTCTTTCCTGGCATTGACAGAAACAGTTCACTGAGCTGAATAATGTATCTCTTTTTAATAGGTACTTTAATGAAAGACTTAACTATTTCTTAACATCATTTTCCTGCTGGTACTCTCAAATAATTTACAAAGTAGAGAAGCATAATAGATGACAATACTGTAATGTTACCCTTAAATATTTTCACACATTATTTTTCTTCTAAGTTTTCATACTTTTCTAGGTATTTAACATTTATAAGTCTTCTTAGAGAACAAGTTATAATCTGAAAATGAGAACAGCTGTCTGTTAGTAGTTGATATTTATATATTTATTTGTGTGACCTTGGTCCATTCTCTTTGTCTCTGGGACCCAACTCGTAGGATAATGGGAATAAGCAGCCTTAGTTCCAAAAAAGTCCCTCAAATTTTCAAAATCATAGATAAAAGAAATGACCTTATAGTTAATTTCAAAGAAGTAACTATGATTATTTTTTTGAGCTTGATTAAAAGACCATAATCTCAGAACAAGATACTATATCTCCATTTCAACAGCATTCCCTTCAACTTAGGTGATCAGCATCTCTTAAGTAGATTCTTTCTGTCTTGAAACTCTCTTTCCAGGTGTCCTCTCTCCACCTCAAATTTATCTACCATGTTTAGGTCAGAGATATTTTCTTCAATACAGTACTGATAAAGATTCGAAATAATGTCTTATTATTTACACAATAGAGGAAGAACTTCTTAGTTTAGAACAGAAAATTTTCACTTTTCCCTCAGCCATAAGAGTTTATTTGCAGCTCCTTCAATCTGCTATACTGTCTTGTATCTCTTTGTCTAAGGATGATTTACCATAGGACTTTTTCACACATTTCTCCACTTGGTAATTCCATAGCAGTTCTTCTAGATTCAAGTCATTCTTCCTTGATAATGCATATCATGTTTTCCTAAAAGGTCCTGGGCATAACTTGGATCTGGCAATTTTTCAATTACTTTGTGCATTTAATTCGTCCATATATCCCTTCTGATATCCCCCAGGCATGGGCATATCTTATTTTTCTTTGAATTCCCTAAACTTGTCAGTGTAATTGTATCCCTGCTAGTTCTCAATAAACGTAACAGAAAAGAAGTGTACACAAAGAAGAAAGGAATTCTTACAGGGAGCCACAAATAATTAGAAAATTCCTTTTCTTTAATGAGTCCCTCTTTTAAAAGGCCCTTTCTTATCTTCTGTATCTCATTTTATACTTTGGACAAACTGTGAACTATATAGATAAAGTAGTATCATTGCTTTTAAATAATTGACAGAAGTGGTTAATGGAAACCTCTTCTCTATATTTGCACTCAATTCTTTGCCAGTCTTACCTACTTCCTAACATTAGATAACATCTACATACTGCTTGCTTCCATTTTTATATCTGATTCTACACCTCTCTTCTAGAGACTTGTCTATCCATTGTCTTATTCAGCCTTGTTATTTGGATGATTAATAACTTAATAGTTATTAAGTAATAGTTAATATGCTCCAAACATAGTCTTTCATATCTTTTTTTTTAATTTTTGAACAACCGTACAAGTTTTTAACAAAATAATATAAAATGTGTATATATTCTGGATATTGCAATTACCTCCAGGAGTGCCCCCCCAATTACCCTCCCTTATCCTGCCCTTCCCCTTCCCACTATATCTCTAAAAAAAGTATTAGGTTGTAAAACATTACATCTTATCTGGATTTAACACTTGCTAATAGACCAACTTTCTCACTGTCCAGGGTCTAGGCCCCACCTCCACAGAAGAGTGGAGACAATCGATCCTTAGTTCTCTGGGTTAAGCTGATTTTACTCATCATGATCTCTTCCATAGCCATCCATTTACCTTCAAAGGCTTCAATATCATTGTTTCTAATTGCTGTGTAATATTCCATGTTATATATGTACCACAGTTTTTGAATCCATTCATTCAGTGAGGGACATCTGGGTTTTTTCCATAGCCTAGCAATAGTAAATTGAGCTGCTATGAACATCGATATTGCTGTGTCACTATAATGTGCTGATTCTAAGTCCCCTGGAAAGATACCCAGGAGTGGAATAGCAGGGTCATATGGTGGACTCATCCCTAGTTTTTTGAGGATTCTCCATATTGCTTTACAGAGGGGGCTGTACCAATCTGCAGCTCCACCAACAGTGTGTTAGTGTGCCTATCTCTCCACAGCTCCTCCAGCATCTATTATTGTTTATTTTCTTCATTTTTGCCATTCTGACTGGCGTAAGGTGATATCTTTTTTTTAAATTTTTTTTTATTTTGAGCAACCTTACAAGATTTTAAAAAACTAATATAAAATGTGTATAAAATATGTATACATTCTGGATATTGCAGTTATCCCCAGGAGTGCCCCCCCAATTACCCTCCCTTATCCCTCCCTTCCCCTTCCCATTATAACTCTAAAAAAAATATTAGATTGTAAAGCATTATATCTTATCTGGATTTACCTCATGCTGCTAGACCAACTTTCTCATTGTCCAGGGTCTAGACCCCACCTCCACAGATGAGTGGAGACAATCGACCCTTAGATCTCTGGGTTAAGCTGATTTTACTCATCATGATCTCTTCCATAACCATCCATTTACCCTCGAAGGCTGCAATATCATTGTTTCTAATTGCTGTGTAATATTCCATGGTATAAATGTACCACAGTTT